>NW_021027665.1:216385-241445 GCF_004153795.1 Camellia sinensis | reverse complement strand
TTGTTCCACACAAACTTCACTGAGGCTGTGTTTGGACCTCTCTTGGCTCACCTACAAACACATGAATGAGCGTGAGCGAAAGCCTAGTGAATAATATCAAATAAAGAAGTTATATAGACGGTATGTAGAACAACATGCTTCAAACGGCCTTGGGCCCAATTCGTATTTCTATTAGCATATATATATACACAAATTTAGGTCAAGTGACTGCGGTTCTGAATACATCATACGGCCTCGGGCCCAATTCATTCGTGTCCTACTGGCCTTTGGCCCATTTGTCTTTTATTTAGATCAAACTGGCCTTTGGCCCATCCATTCTTTCATTCAGAGCAAACTAGCCTTTGGCCCATTCATTCTATCTTTCATGTCGGACTGGCCTTTGGCCCATTCAGACTTTCATATCAAACTGGCATGTGGCCCATTTATACTTTCGTGTCAAACTAGCCTTTG
This sequence comes from Camellia sinensis, assembly GCF_004153795.1. Classification (NCBI taxonomy): domain Eukaryota; kingdom Viridiplantae; phylum Streptophyta; class Magnoliopsida; order Ericales; family Theaceae; genus Camellia; species Camellia sinensis. The sequence goes on along the minus strand of NW_021027665.1, from coordinate 240,995 downwards.
GCCCATTCAAACTTTCATGTCAAACTGGCCTATGGCCCATTCATACTTTCATGTTAAACTGGCCTCTAGCCCATTCATACTTTCATTCATGTCAGACTGGCCTCTGGCCCATTCATTTGGCATAGCAAACATTGTCCACCATTCAAATTATCGCACTTATAAGACTTACATAGAAGTAAGCAATTGGACAAACAACATACTTCAGATATCTTTGTTTAGATATTACTCACAGTGATCGACTGGATGATTTGCCCCGGAGCTCGACCCTATACGTACCATGAACACAAAGGGTCACAAACAGTTCAATTCATGAATTGGAAAAAGATTAAAAATAATGTGAAAGAAAAATAAAGAAAAAATAATAAAAATATATTTGAAATCAAAAATGAAAGATGGGGGAAATAAGGAAAGTGGTTTGGAGAAAATAAATAAAAATAATGGAGTTGGAAATCAAACGGAGGAGAGCACCAATTAAGTTTTATAATAAAAAATAAAAAGGTCGGGAAAGTTAAAGTAAGAAAAAATAAATAAAAAAAGAAAAGGTGAGATTCAAATATCTATACAAGAAAAGGTGAGATTCAGAATATATATATATTTTTATTGGTATTTATTTTTATTTATTTATTTATTTTGTGTGTTTTGTTGTTTTATTTTATTTTATTATGTTTTTTGTTTGTTTTGGTTTGGGGAAGTGAATGTGTGAAACCGTGTGAATGGTTCACATGGGGCTGTCTCCCTTGTGTGATAAAATAATAAAAAGAAAGTTGGGTGGTGTGGTGTGGATGGATGTCTCTTAAAATGGGTGTGTGTATGGCCCTCTCCCTCCCTAACCCGAGAGAGAGAGAGTGAGGTGGCAGTGTGTGTGTTTGCAAGTTCCAACTTCTGCAATGCTCTGTGAGAGATAGAGAGAGAGGTTGATGCCGAGAGAGTAAAAGAAATTGAGAGAGAGAGTAGATGTGCCAAGAGAGAGCCAGCCTCCCCTCATGCACACCACCGAGGAGAGGAGGTTACTTGACGAAGGGCTGAAACTCTTCCCGTCATTTTTCAAATTATGGTTGATGCTTGGGCAGCTGGAGGAACGGCTTGGTAACTTGGAACAGGCTAAGGAAGCCTATGAGTCAGGTTTGAAGCACTGCTCCAGTTGTATTCCCCTTTGGCTTTCGCTTGCTAACCTTGAGGAGAAGATGAATGGATTGAGTAAAGCTCGAGCAGTTCTCACCATGGCCAGGAAGAAGAATGCTCAGAACCCTGAACTCTGGCTTGCTGCAGTCAAACTTGAATTTGAGAACCATGAACCTGAGAGGGCAAGAATGCTTCTTGCTAAAGCTCGAGAAAGAGGAGGTACAGAAAGGGTATGGATGAAATCTGCCATTGTTGAGAGAGAAGAAAATTCCAGCGGGCAGCAGAGGCAAAGTTGCCGGCCGACTGCCCGCCGGTGAGAAAAAAATACAGGTTTAAATCTTATAGCTCTGATACCATGTAGAAAATTTAATGTATAAAGAGAAATAGAGAATTGTATTATTGATTGATTGATATTATTTTACAAATGGTGAGGGGCTCCTTGTATAGGAGATGTAGTGGAGTAGGTGGTAGTAGGTGGTAGTGGTAGGTGTGTAGTAGGTGGTGGTAGGTGGAGTAGGTGATGGTAGATTTTAACACTCTGGTCACTTTAGTTTTACTAAAGAGTAGCTAGTGTAATTATCTCAAATTTGTGAGACATTGGCTGCGTTTGAATCATGGATTTAGGTAGAGATTTGAAAAGAGAAAAGGAAAAGGTGAGGGAAACATGACTGATCTACACCATGTTATTGTTTTTTCTAAACTTCAAGGGTGGTCAGTGTAATTTACCCAAAACAAAATGTCCTCAAATATCCAAACTGCTACTTCGAGAGCATCTCCAACCCAACACTCTTAATTAGAGGATGAAAACACTTTTTGTTATTCAAAAAGTGAATATAAAGTATCGCACTATTCACTCAAACTCCAACCATAAATCATCATTTTCTTCTCTAAAGATTTCTCTCAAAAATATTTTCATCAAAAAGTAAATAATTTTTGTTCATTAAAAAATATTTAATTTTGAAATTTTTGTAAAATATAATTAATATTATACTCATTTTAAAGGTATGATTTCACCCTTTTTAATGATGCCAATTTTATAAAAATTAAATTTACATATTAAAAGTTATTTGTAATATAATAAAAAATATAGGATGAATAGTATTTTAGATGGATCCACTATTTTTCATCCTCTCTCCAAATATGGAGGATCAACCCATCCTCCTTCCAAATAGAGATGGATTTAGAGGAGTTGGAAAAGCAAATCCTTCAAATATGAAGTTATAGAGGGTGGGTTGGAGATGCTCTGAAGAGTAAAAATGTGCAGTTGATCAATGAACCAAACGAACTGAACTGTTAACTGTTCAAACTCGGTTTGAAAACTTTAAGAAGCTTCAAAATTTATTGAAACTTGATTCGTTAAACTTTTGAGCCAATTTCAAACGTGTTTTTGTCAAGCTAAGCTCGAGTAACTGAACGAACAATTGACTGTTCAAGCTTGGTTTGAAAACTTTAAGGAACTCCAAAATATTTTCAATCTCGAACAAGTTTTCTACGAGTCAAACTCGAGCTATTTGGTTCGTTTATCACACCTAGCAATAGCCACAATTCAACTAGGAAAGGGGGGGAAAGGGGGGGGGGGAAGAATTTAAAAATAAATAAATAAATAAATCCATACATTATAGCAAGTCAACTTAGGTTATTCTTGGTTCATACACACCTGCAAGCTCTGAATTTAACTAAATTATACTTCTTGTGAGCATTAACATAAATTGTGCTACTCTTCATAACCAAATAATTTCATCGCCAAGAGAACCACGAATCAATTTTTACTCAAAAGAAGGGAAAACCAGAGACAACGAAGACAAAATTCACAACACATTTGACAAAAATTTGAACAAATTGATCATAGTCAGACTCACCTCATCCTCTGCAGCGCAGTGATACTTGTAAACAAACTTCAAGAACTCAAATCTCCCACGGAGTTCGACGATCAAGTCGCGGCCGCCGCCGGAGCTCCTCTCCGACGCCTCCACCGCCAGGCGGCGGAGCTCAGCCAGCTCCGCCTGCAGGCCCTTGTGGAAGAACAACAGTAACAGAATCGGAGCATCGCGGCAGGAAACAAGCTCCACCGTCGTGAGCGGCGGCGCCGGTTTCTCTTCGTAGTTGTTTTCTGGCACGCATTTTGGTTCGCGGCCGCCCATTCAAAGCTGCGCAAACACTCACCACCACCATCAATGGAAGATGAGGAAAAGAGGAAGAGCTTCGAAATCGAAATGGCTATGAATATAACGACGACTTTGTTTTTGGTGCTCTCAGACTGTTGTGTGTCCAAATTTTTTAATTTCAGTTTAGGTAACATTAATATTAAAATAAGGTAATTTACAGTAAACTCTCCAAATTATGATTCATTTACACTACACGGTCCGCAGGATTCGGTCGGATTGAGAGGTTATTTAAATTCGGCTCAAGTTGTGTTGAAATCTATTTAAATTTATCTAAACTCGAATTGTAATCTAAAATTGTCTGTCCAAGTCCGATCCGAGTTAAATCTGAATTGTCCGAATTGTAAATGAATTTCATTTTCTTTTTCCAGCTATATCATTAGATTATTAAAATTTGACTCTATTTATAATTTATTTTTTTATTTATAGAAAATCATTAATATCATCAAAACAGATAATTTATATAATGTAAGAGAGATGCTACTATAGTAGTCCTTACAACTTATGAGTGAAAAAAAAAAAAAGAAAAAAAAAAGATTTATGTTATTTGTATATATAATATATATCCAATATGATTTAATAATATAAATTATTTTAATATCATGTAATGGCTAATAATTTATATGTATATTTAATTTTATATATCTATATATGTATAATTCGGATTTTTGATTGCTCGAATTATTTGATGTCTTTACTCAAATCCGTCCAAATTTATTTCGGACTTTTGAATTTTTGTCCAAGACTGTACTGAATTTAAAAATATTTTGTCCAAGCCCTAAAAAAATTCAGGCTAGGCTTTGGGTTGCTCGAATTAAGCCTGTACAAGTTGCACCCCTACCGCTACCGCCATCGAATTAGTACGTCCGAGTCTCTTCTTGAGAAGAGGCTTATTTGAGCCAATTCAGACTAAATAAATTTGATAGATAAATCATTAATTTATAAATAAAAGTTATACTATATAATTTAATATATATTTTCACAAAAAAAAGGTTATAAGTAACTGAGGTAAGTTATACCAAACACCCTTAATATTATATTTATTTAGTGATCTCATTTCATTTTATCTTTCAAAGTGCAAACGAGATCATTAAATCATAAAAGTGTAAATAGATTGGATTGATCCGTTATTAGAGTAAATCAAAAATTGAATTATTTTTTACAATTTCAAAAAAATTAGAACCGTAACTGAAACGTCAACTTGTATAACTAAATCAGAACCGAATCATAAAAATTGGTTGGTTCGATTCAGTTTACGATTTTAGAAATTTTATATAACAATAAATATGATATGAATTTTATGTTAGTAAACAAATTAATAATAATTAGTTTAGTTAAGTTGGTTAGAATTTATCAATTTTACAACGACGGTTATGATTCAAATCTTATAAAAAACATTTTATATTTTAATTTTTTTTATATAAAAACATAAAAAATAATAAACAAATATGTTGCGGCCCAGTTCAGTTCAGAACCGTAACTAAAGCTTTGAAACCGAAAATTAGATCAATTTGAATGGTTCCACAATTTTCAAAATCAAAATCAGAATCAGAATCAGAATCATAATCATAACTAAAAAAACAAACCAAACTGATAGTTTGGATAGGATTTGATCAGTTTATCAATTTTATCGATTTTTTTGAATACCCCTACTAAATCAGGATATTATTGTTTTAAAAATTCAATAAATGTGTTATATATTTTATACATAATCTTATTTTATTTTAATTTTTTTTTTAATATAAAATATTAACTGTAACAAAATAATACTTGGGTAAATTACATTGATACCCCTGATGTTTATGTTTATTACAGTTCTCCTCTTCACCTTTTGGAAATTACAACTCCCTCATTGAGGTTTAAAGTTTCATTACAGATTCTCCATTAGCAATTTAATTTTTTTAAATACCAATTTTCTTTACTAGGTAAATTATATTGACACCCCTCACATTTTAAAAATTACAATCCTCTCCCTAAGATTTAAATTAGCATTACCAATTGTCCCTCAGTTAGTATTAGTTGGAAAAAATATTCATTAAAAAAAAAATTAATTGGAAAAAAAATTATTTGAAAAAAATAATTGTTAGTAAAATTTTTAAATTTCTATTTAAAAACCAATGTAAACTTATTTTTTGAATTTATATTTTTTTCTCAAATTTACAAACTGAGACAACCATTTATGAACCAAAAAAATTATCAAACAAGTTTTTATGACAGTTTTTAAAATTTTTGTAAATATAAATTAAAAACTGAAAACGAAATAGTTACCAAACAAGCTTCAGATGGTAAAAATATCGTAAAATTAACAAATAGTTAAATAAGTTATTAACGTAAGAAATAACTTATCAAAAGATTCTTAGGCTATACATGGTTTAATTTTTAGAAGAAAAAAAAAATTGCAAATTAAAAATTAATTTGGTTAAAAAATAAAAATAAAAAATAATTATAATTTTTATATAATTTTTATCTTTCGAGTGGTTATAAATAATTTTTTACAAATTAAATTGAAACAGCCATACGTATGTATATAACCTGCCCAAAAATTAAAATGATAATTATTTTTTACCCTTAAATGATAATTATTTTTATTTTTTATTTCTTAACCAAATTAAATTTTTATTTCTAAAAAAAATTCTAAAAATCAAACCATACATAGTCTAAAAAATTTCTTACGTTGGTAACTTATTTAATTATTTGTTAATTTTACGACATTTTTACCATCCGAGACATGTTTGGTAACCATTTCGTTTTCAATTTTCAATTTATATTTACAAAAATTTTAAAAACTGTCATAAAAACTTATTTGATAATTTTTTTGATTTATAAATTGTTGTCTCGGTTTGTAAATTTGAGAAAAAAACGTAAATTCAAAAAATGAGTTTACATTAGTTTTTAAAAAGAAATTTAAAAATTTTACTAACAAAATTTTTTTCCAATTAATTTTTTTTTCAATGATTTTTTTTTTTCCAACAAATACTAACTGAGGGGACAATTGGTAATACTACTTTAAACCTTAGGGAGGGAATTGTAATTTTTAAAATGTGAGGGGTGTCAACATAATTTATCCAGTGAAAACAAAATTGGTATTTAAAAAAATTAAATTGCTGAGGAGGAATCTGTAATGAAATTTTAAACCTTAGGAGGGGGATGTAATTTCCAAAAGATAAGGGAGACTGTAATAAATATAAACCTCAGGAAATGTCAGTGTAATTTACCCATAATACTTTAATGTGGTTAATTGTTTAATTTTGAAATTTAAGAGGCGAAAATGTAAGGGAAATATTTGGCAGTCTGAATTTTTATGATTTGAATGGCTTGAATGTATCAAAATAATATCATTTTGAGTGTTTCGAACCATTGAAAATGCAAATAGAACATAATTAAAAGAGATTTATTATAATTCACTTTTAAAATAAATATAAAATTGATTTGCTGTTTCGTTGTCGAGGTGGCTGATTGGGACGTTATACCTAACGGACAAGAGAGTGTAGCGTTTTTGTTTGTTTCTCCTTTGGTGACTCGATTCTGAGCGTCAACGACACGAATAAAAGTTCGCCACGTGTTTGAAATGTCAGACCAGCGTAGGTAACCGTGAAGGTGTGTGCGCTTGATAATTACTCTGTAAAATAGTTATAGCAAGCGCTTTGAAGCGCGTGAAAACATATACGAAAAATCAAAATTTAATTATTATAACGTAAAAAATGTTAAAACAAATGCAGTTAGGGTGATTTGGAATGACCTAAATAAGTATATTTTTTAACTTTTTATGAAATATGAGTTGGATATGGTTGGGTATGGGTTGAGTTTGAAGTGATGTGATAAAGAAGTAATGTGATTTAAATAAGATAATGCGACTTAAATAAGATAGTAATTTTTTAACTTTTTAAATTTTTTAGAGTATTCCAAACAAGGCTTTAGCCTACGTTATGTAAACTAATTTAGTTTTTTGGTTAAAATTAGTTATAAAAAGATAAAATAGATGAAAAAATTAATAAGATAAAATATTATATTTAAGAGAATGGTTTTCCTCTAGTCCAATCGTGAATTAGAGGGTACTGTTGAGCCCATGGAGACCCACCATGGGTCCTGCTTCAATAATCCGAACCGTTGAATGTGTAGAACTCGTCGAGTACTATGTGCTTGTAAAATATCACGTTGATCGGATATCGATAGCTATGTGATCAAAGCAGTTTGGTATGAAAAAAATGGACGGTGAAAAATAAATGACTTACAAAAATCTGATTTGATCACATAGTTATCGATATCCGATCAACGTGATTTTTTACAAGCATATAGTACTTAACGAGTTTTACACATTAACGGTTCAGATTGTGGGCTCCCGCGAGCTCAACAGTACTCTCCAGTCTAATCACGGACTGGAGGGAAGCCATTCCCTATATTTAAATTATAATCATTTTACTTTTTTTCTCTCAAAAGTTAAAAAAGTCAAAAAAACTCAACCCAAACGAATCTTTTAGCTCAAGGCTAAAATAGCTCAAAAACCAAAAATCCAATTCACTTTCCAAACAAAGCCTTAGTAGGATTGTGCAAAATATCGTCCAATCCACTAAAATCGTATTGATTCGCACAAATTCGTACCGTTTTATCCTCTAACTACAGATTAAATTTTAAAATTTATAATTTACCTTCGAAAACTACTCCGCTATAGTTAATACATATATATATATATATAATTTATAATGAAATATCAAAATAAAAATGATTGTGAGAGAGATTTAAAATGTGAAATTTGTTATAAATTAGTAGTTATATATATGAAAAATATTATGCAAATTAGCATTATATAATACATAAATGCTTGATAATTGCTTAAGATTGTTATTCAATCCGTCAATTCGTTTCAAACCGCGATTTGATTATTTGTCAATCCACAATTTGATTTATAATTTTATTTTCAAATCGTCTAAACTGTACTGCGTACCCCCATAGCGGTTAGTGTTCAAAAATATGTAAAAATATATTAAAATATATAAATTATTTTAAAAGATAGAATTATTAATATTTTGACATTGTGTATGTATTATTGACAGTCTTAAGGATTGTTATTAACATGACATTCATAACATTATTGTTGAAAAATATAATCAGTCAAACAAGTGTTTTCGCCTAAGTCTATCTTTAAATGGAGGGGTAAAAAATTAAGAATGATAATTTGGTATTGCCCCGCTTGGAAACAGACTATTTTAGTAATTTTTTTTAATTTTTTATGAAAAAATATGTAAAAAAGTAGAGAGAATGATATGACAACTCATAGTAACTTTTTAGATAAAATTAAAAGTTGTCAAACAGTTGTAAAATTATTATGTTAATGTTATTCAAATGTTTGATTTAATTTGAATTTTTTTGTGAAAAAATAATTAAAATTTGAGAAAATTTGTGAAAATCTACTCTAGCAATTATATCGATCCGGGTTTAGACCCGACCTATTTATTGCCTTTGAATCTAGGAACCATATCCATAGTGGTCGTCCTTCCCTCTTCTCTTGTTAGATTTTGACTCGAGGGTCGACACCATCTTTGGTAATGTCGACACTGTCTTATTTCTTGTGTTTTGTTCGGCTCTTAGGGTCAACACCAGCTTTAGTGGTGTCGACACCACCTCGCTGTTGTGCCCTTAGGGTGGCTACTAAAACTTAGGGTCAACGCCAGCCTTAGAGATGTCGACACTTGCCCCGTTATTGGCTTTTGGAGTCGACCCTTCCATCGTTACTTTATCTTGGGTTACATACTGAAATATAAGGTCGACACCACTGTCTCCTAGAGTTGACCCGCGTTTTTGACTTGTTCTTTTCACTTGACTTTGGAGCTATTATTCTATTAATACCTAGCCACTAGGCAATGTTTGGGAAGGGTTAAAGTGGCTATTTTAGCCACAAAAGACAAAATAGGTTATTTTAGCCACAAAATACAAAATAGGCTATTTTAGCCACAAAAAACAAAACATCACATCCAACCCATAATCATTACACTCTTCTCTCAGAAAAAAAAATTCAAAAAGCCAAAAAGCCAAAAAGCCTTTCCTAAACCAAGTTTTTTAGCCCAGGCTAAAATAGCCAAAAAAGTCAAAAAGTCAAAAAATCTTTCCCAAATCAAATTTTTTAGCCCAGGATAAAATAGTCAAAAAGCCAAAAAACTAACCCACTTTCCAAATGGAGGCTAAATAGACCCAAAGACACTTCTCTCTCATTAGTTGTTTCACTTGTTCCTCTCTCACCAGTGACTCTCTTTTTCTCTCAAAACTCACTTTTTCTCAATTAGATCTTCAAATATTCTCACCTAAAAGTATCTTCTCATCTTGGTCCTTTGAGATAGGTTGCAGATCGGGTCAAGAGCTTCATTTTGATCTAAGTGGTTTATGACTTCGTTGACATTGGGTTTTTTCAAGATCTTTACTTCCACCATTCTAAGCTTGAGGTAGGAATTCTCTGCACTTTCTTATAAGTTTTAACTTAGCTATTTGTTTTTATAAAATCACTTGTGAAAGAAATGAATTTTTGAACAATCTAGGGTTTTGGTTCGAAATCAAAATGAGAGGTTTTCAAATAGTTTATTGGGAATGGTTGTGGTTAGATGTGTATAAATCAGATATAATGAAATGATGGGTTTTTATCTAGAATTTTACATTTAATTTAAAAATTTTAAGATATATATATATATATATATTTAAAATTTATTCCATCCAAAATTATACACATCCATCTCTTTCTTCCCCAACAAAGTCTGTATATTTTCTTTTGTTGCTCAACTAAAATAGAACTTCTTTTAGAGTGGTGCTATTAGCACCCCATAAATTATTTTAGATCCCCTATTTTTTTGGACTCCCACTTATAAATTTTGAAACCTTTAAAATTTCTTTTTTCCTTCCAAATAATACAAAAAATTATCCTTGTGAAAACATTTCATTCATTAAATGTACACCCCCTACACCCCACACCCCAAAAAAACCTCACTACTAAAAAAACCCTAACAAAGCACATGAAGAAGAAGAAGAAGAGGCAATGTGATTACTATCTCTGTTGGCTCATCCACCATTGTCACAGTTGATATGCTCTCTCTCTCTCTCTCTATATATATATATATATATATACACACATAATTTCTTAGTTTTCTCATAATAATATCTTCTCTTGCAGAAAAAATTTTCTAATAATTGGTTTTGTTTTCTCAGTAAAACAGGTCCGAACCTATGAATAATGTTCGGTTACCTGTTTCCGAACAAATAATAAATATTCGGTTATCGATTCCCGAACAAATAAACAATGTTTGGGTTTGTGTTCTCAAATTTCAGTCATATGTTCAGGAGTTCAGTCCAAAAAAAATTACGAACAAATTTTATTATTTTTGCCATTTTTTTTAAGAAACTTATCCTCACAAAGCCAATCTCCTTTGAGCTAAGAATAACATCAAAGCTATGAACCTCTTATAAATTTTTATTGTTGTACTCTTCACAGTTTTATGGAGTTGTGATTACCAGAAAATTTTCACTCATTGTCATTGCCGGAGAAGTGTAGGTAATCAAATGGCTGCCACCTTTATCGCCGGAATATTGCCGTCAAAGGATTTTCAAGGTTTTGAGGGTGGGTAAATTTTGAAAGTGGGATTTGGGAAAGATGGATGGATGGTAATGGAGATGAATGCTCTCATAAATCCTAAAATTAATTGTGATAGATGGTGATGGAGGTAAGTCTAATTGTGAGATGAGGTGTCTCAAAATTAATGATTTGAAGTTATTATTATAATAAAAAAAAACTACAAATTGGGGGTTCTAAAATAATATATGGAGTCCTAATAGCCGCACTCCTTTCATTACTTATTGGCTCATTTGTGATATTAAAATAAGGAGATTTTGTTAATCAATTAATTAGTTATTTGAATTATTATGTTAAATTTATTTTCCTATTCATTTTTCAAAGAAACTAGAATATGGACATAAATTCACTTCCTATCTGTTGCTCAAAGCAATTTAAGAAAGTATGTTCTTTCATTACATCTTTTTTATTTCCATTTTTCATTTTTATTTGGTACTCTAATTGTTTGAGATTTCTCTACACTTAAATGCTAATAAATGATTTATTGTTATGATATGTATGATATGTATGATATTAAATAATTAACAATAATGACAATTAATTTTTTGGGTTTTTTTTTAAGGTCCCTGGTATTTTGATTTTATAGCATAAAGGACACCAAATATTTTCATAATGTCTAAGATCCATCAACAATATTTTCATAATGTCTAAGGTCCCTCAACTTTGATCCAGAGAAATTTCAGTCCAGAGAAAATTGGTCCAGAGAAATTTCAGTCTAGAGAAAATTGGTCAGATAAATTCTGGCCCAGAGAAATTTCTCTGGACCAAATTTCTCTGGATGAGTTTCTCTACTTTTATTCTCATTTCCCCTAATTTCTCTCATTTTTAGCAATCCAATATTCTTTTCTTCTGAAATCACCCAATCCATGTAAAAGATACACGATACACGACCATTTGGGGGGGATAAAAAACAAAACCAGTATAATAATGGATAAGTTGAGCCAATCGAGCCAATAATGGTCGATCAAAACTGATTTAAGAATTAAAAAGCATGAAATAGGTATTTCATTGATGAATAGAGTTGCAATGAAAGATTAGATAAGAGCATTACTTGAAGCATACATTGTTACACAAATAGCAAAGACTATGATAGTGTATTATTCTCAGAATTTCTCTGGCCCAATTCTTCCCAGAATTTCTCAACATTTCTCTAATACATTGGCTGAGTCCAGAGAAATTTTGAATTTCTCTGGTCCAATTCTTCTCAGAATTTTTCTAGCCCAATCCTTCCTAGAATTTCTCTGATGCATTGACTGACTGAAGGAGTGGTTGATGGAGAAAATTCAATCCAGAGAATTTCTCTAGATTCTCTGTTTGTGTTTTAACCAAATTTCTCTGGACTTCAGAATTTTTCTCTAGAGAAATTCTTATACCAAGGGTAATTTGATACTAAAATCATGACTGTAGTTAAAGAAATGGTCTTTTACTTACATCCAAGGCTTCTAGATCTCAACAGTTGAACCAAAAGGTACAGAGAAGAAAAAAAAAATCCTTAGTTTCCAGAGAAATGTTACATGCATGTCAATCAAGCAGGTTCCCTTAATTTCCAATATTACACAATCAAGCAATCATCGAAATATCAACAACAAATATTTATCAACTTACCAGACAGGGACTGCATTCCCAACTGATATCTCTTGAAAACTAAGTCCAAGTATACTATCAAACTTAGCAGCCAAGAATGTGATGCCAGGCTCCCTAGTTGCCTCAATAAAATCCTAATGAGCAGCAAAAATCTATATAAATACTAAACCGAAGATATCACTATCTACTCATTCTCTTCAAATTTACTTGATCCTTTATAACAAGATATATTTGTCCTTATCCTTGAGAACCACGTCGATGGTGAAGCCGTCGCAGGCTGAGATGGATCGAGTTGGGCCAGTCAGCAAAGCGATTTGGCCCGAGCTGATGGATTCGTAATGATCTCTTGATCGGTTGTGGATGGATTGAGAACTCTGTCTGTCGGTGACTGTGATTGTGCCGTAGAGCTTCTCTCCGTCGATCAAGCTCCGCGAGAACCTCTCTAAACCTTTCCACCGACACATCTTCCGGATCGCGTAACAGTGGAAAAAGAAGTGAGATCGGGAGCGGACTCAACATTCACCGGCTTCATCTTCGGCTTCGTTACGATTTCGAGACAGCCTTTGGGATATAAATGTAGAGACGGTAAACCTCAATCTGTGTCGGTGGTTTGGAAGCGAAGCAAAGGTGGTGGGAACAGGAATGGAAAATGGAAATGGTGATCAGAATGGCGGTGGTTGTGGGTAAGAATGGCGGTGGGTTTGACTGAAATTTGTCTGATATATGTTTAGGACCTTAGACATCAAAAAATAATTTTATGGATCTCTTCCATTACGAAAAGTGGAAGAGGGACCCTAGACCGATTTTTCCTTAATTTTTTACCAAATCAAATGTGTCCCAATTTTACTCAGTCCAATAATTTGTATTAGAAAAAAGTCTATAAATACAAAGAACACAACCCTCATTTATAGGTGAGTCTCTCATATGTGGTGAGTTTTACAATTTTGTAAGTCTCGCGCTTATTTGAGAGGATTGTATCTAATTTTATGATTAGTTTATGTCCAAACAAAGAATAGTTTTATTATCTTCTCACGTAAAATTTTAAGCTGCCATTGCCTTTGCTCTAAAAAATTAAAGCTATTGAGTTTGGCAATTGTTTTTAAATATTTTTAATATTTTTTTCATTTTTAGTAATATATTTTTTTAATTTCGAAAATATTTTTCATGTTTAGGTTCTATTAAACTAGACAATGTTGAAAAATTTAAAAATAAATTGAAAATTTTGAAAGAAGTCCAATAAGTTAAAAAAAAAATAACTTTTTGAATTTTAAAACATTCTTTTCATATATTTTTTGGTAGAGAAATTTTTTATATTTTTTTAAAATAAATTTATTTTTGAATATATATAAACTAGATTAATTTGAAAAGTAAAATATTTTGAAATAAATTTTAAAAATTTATTAAAAATAAAAATTCAAGATTTGGTTTCCATTGTAGAATCAATTTTCTAAAGATTTTCTAAAAAATAAAAATTAATTTAACAAAAATAAATAAATATCAAATAAATATTTATAAAAATTTAAAATAATTTCCTCCCCTAAGAAATATTAAACCATATAAAAATAATTTGTTTTTTTAATTTATCACTCCACTAAACTAGTTTTAATTTTTAATTTTTATTATTTTTTTAATTCGAATAATCTTTGTACACGAGCGAGTGGGCAATGAATGGTTGGTAAGGACTAAGCAAGTGGTCATGCCGGCCCGAGTTTCTGTCATCATCATTAGGATTGTCGGTGGGTTTGCTAGTTTTTTTTAGAATAATTACCGGTAAATTTTATTTATTGAATTTATTTATATATAAATTTTGAGTATATATACGTGTCTCTTATTTTGATAATGAAAAATTTTTAAAATTTTTAAAATTTTTTATGTGTCTTGTATTTGTAGGATAATTATTTGATATTATTAATAAGGGTTTGGCTTTGGTCCAGTCCGCCATCGGACTGGACCGTGCTGTTGGGCTCGTGGGGGTCCACCACGGGTCCCGTTTTGAAAATATGAACCGTTCAATGTGTAGAAATCGTCGAGTATTATATGTTTGTGAAAAATCACGTTGATCGGATATCGATAGCTATGTGATCAAATCAGTTTTGTATAAAAAAATGGACGGTGAATAAATTAACGGTTGATAAAAAACTGTTTTGATCACATAGCTATTGATATCCGATCAACGTGATTTTTCACAGGCATATAATACTCGACGAGTTCTACATATTGAACGGTTCAGATTTTTAAAACGAGACCCGTGGTGAGCCCCCACAAGCCCAACAACACGGTCCAGTCCAATGGCGGACTGGACCAAAGCCAAACCCTTATTAATAATACTGATAAATTTATCAGCCATATAATTATAACATTTTAACTTCTATACAAAATCATATGAATAAATCTTCATTGAATATCTTGATTAAATGGATCATTCCTTTGTGAATTTCTATACGAAGCTGTTGTAGTTGTAGATGTGCCTCCGAGTATTTCTTGCTCATTTCCTCCTAGAGGAGTTCCTTGAGTTTTGATTAATGTATGAGTGTCTATAAAAAAAAAAAAAAAAAGGATTAATGTATAAAGTGTATGTAGTTGAATTTTTTTATAAATTATTTTTATAGTGATAAATTTATAATTAGAAATTAGGATAAAATTTTTTAAGGATAAATTACACTTTGTCCCTTTATATTTAGTTATTTTGTCACTTTGATTCTTTAAAGTTTCTTTTTTACCACTTTGACACATCATGAAATTTACTTCAAAAATTAATTTATGTCCAAAATTAGATCGAAAATATCACATTGACAGCAATGTGACATAAAAATATTTTATTATTTATATTTTATACCTCTGACACAAATTTAAATCTTAATATAATAATATAATTTTACGTCATGTGACAACTAACATGAGATTTTTTATTTAATTTTGAACATAAACTAATTTTAAGAATAAATTAAAAAAAAAATTGAGTGAGAAAAAAAATTAAAGGCCAAAGTGAAAAAAATGACGAAATTAAAGTGCACAAAGTGTAATTTAACGATTTTGAAAAATAAGGTCTTGTTTGGAAAGTAAAAATTTTAGCTAAAAAGTTAAAATTATTATAAGTTGTTAAATTATTTTATATATATATATATATATATATATATATATTTGTAAAAAATAAAAATAAAAAGGTCAGTTCCCACTTCCAGTCTGATTTACAGACTGACTTGTAACTATTGTGTTTTTCCAAAAATGTTAAGATATTAAATAATCTATTAAATTTTCTATTAAGCTTCTTATATGGGGTGGAACTCATACAAATTCATATGTATAACACTAGTGGTAACCCGTGCGATGCACGGAAAAATAGTTAAGTTAGCTAACGGGTGCGTGTTAACAATAATTAGCACACAAAATTTCACAATAAAATTTAATATACATAAAAAATTATTAATTATAAAAGTTGTTGAGAATAATAGTATCACAATCAGTTTATAACAAAATATGAGTAAATCAAAATAAAGATTTAGATATATATGTCTTTGATAGATATATAGATTAACAAATCATATCTTTATCTAAATTTTATTATTTTAATTTTTTGTAAATCAATTATTTAATCTTTATCTTTATCTATAGGCCATGAAATTAATCTTTATAAATTATTTAACAATTTTATATGTTTATTTATCTATAAGTCATGAAATTAATTTTTTTTAATAATTTTTTTAATTTTTATCTTTCTCTATAGGTCATGAAATAATTTTTATTATTTATGAATTCTTAAAGTACAAAATGAAGGGAAAAAAAAGAGTAATTTCATTTTTTTTAAATCAATTATTTAATTTTTATCTTTATTTGTAGGTCATGAAATTAATTTTTATAAGTTAATTATCTAGAATTTATGAAATTAATTTTTTTTAAATTAATTGTTTAATTTTTATCTTTATCTATAGACTATAAAATTAATTTTCAGTTTTTATATGTTTAGCTATATTGATGAATTTTGAAATTCAAATCTTTATCCATAAGCGATGAAATTAATTTTAATTTTAATTAATCAAACAAATAGAAAATGAAGAAAAATAGAAAACATGAATGGCAATCAAAGAAGGTTGCCACGTAGGAAAGAAAGAGTTTTAAAATTATGAGAATTTAGGAACAAATATTTGAAGTTTCAAAATTATGAGAATTTAGGAACAAATATTTGAAGTCTTTGACAAAATAACTACATTTGATTATATATATAGTATAGATAGATATAGATACAATAGAGTGTGTAAAGAGATAAAGTAATAATTAATTTTCAATTTTTATATGTTTAGCTATATTGTTGAATTTTGAAAGAGATAAAGTAGTAATTAATTTTCTGTTTTTATATATTTAGCTATATTGTTGAATTTTAAAATTCAAATCTTTATCCATATGCGATGAAATTAATTTAATTCTAATTAATCAAACAAATAGAAAATGAAGAAAAATAAAAAATATGAAAAACAATAAAAAAAGGTTACCACGTAAAAAAGAGAGAGTTTTAAAATTATGAGAATTTAAGAATAAATATTTGAAGTCTTTTGACAAAATAACTACATTTGATTATATATATAGAGTATAGATGTGAGACGTTTGACACAAAAATTATTTAGAATTTTTAACCTAACTCGTGGTTTTTTTTGGGTGTCGTGACACGTGCGCGTGTGAAGCTTATGCCTTGCACGTGCTTTGCTCTTTCCTCCACGTGGCCGTCTGGCGTCTGTCATGGCTCTTGCCTCTTTCTCTCTCAGGTCATGTGTCCGAGGGAGGCATGAATCACGCTAACAAAAATACAGATAATAAAAAACGAAAATTTGAATTTTTAAATTTATTCAGATGAGGTAAGATAGACGGGTTCTATATAATTGATTACGTGACAAATTAAAAGTTGATGTGTCATGTAATATTTTTGTGAATCAAATTATGAAAAATTTTGTATGGATCTTAAATATTTTTCAAGAAAAAATTCTATTTTAATTGGATTTTTAAATTTTTTTAAAAAAATATATAGAAAAATAAAAAGTGATATGATTCAGTATTTTGATTTTTTATTTATTTTAGCTAAAAAAAATCAACCCCCGAACGAGGCTGCTATTTAGGAATTAATTATTTTAAGGATAAATTATTAATAAGTCCTAATAACTGGATTTAATTCTCATCAAGTCTTATTAAAAATAAGTATTAATAAAATCGTCGCTAAAAATAATTTTGTGACAATTTTTTACATAAGTCGTTAAAAATTGACAATTAGTGACTTTTTTTTGTTACAGTTTTTATAAATTATAGCTAAAACTTATAATTAGAGACTTGTTTTGTAACAATTTTTTTAAACTATCACTAAATGTTGTAAATTAGTGACTTTTTGTGATAATTTTTTTAAAATTATCGCTAAAATTTATAATTAGTTACTTTTTTGTAACATTTTTAAGCTATCACTAAAAATTAACAATTAGTGATTAATAGTGCTTAATGAAAAATGTCATCAATTATTATAGGATTTATTGGACAATAAGCTCACTTATTAGAACCTACACATAAGTCTCCCTTATTTTAATTAGTATTTTAATTTTTTACAACAAATACGTAATTACTTGTAATTATTTTTTAATTTTTTAACTAACCAAAACGATATCCCCAAATGGGTCAATATAATGATTTTTTTTTTTAAAGCAAAAACATTTGAGATAATTCAATGACTCTGTTTATTTTCTTTTTTATTTTTTTTGTTGATTTTTTTTTATATTTTTTATAATAAAAATAATTTGATGAAAATAAATGCAATTATTCCGCTTGGTTTTTAAATCAAACTTTGTGTTTTAGTTTTCTGTATTTTTTTATTTTTAGTAAATTTAGATTAGTATTTTTAAATTCAGTTAATCTAAAAAGGTAATATATTTGTGAAGAAATTTTAAAAAATACAAAAGTAAATTTTCATATATTTTTTTTGTATTCAGTATTTATTTATTTATAAATATTTTAATTTGTAAATATATCTAAATTAGGTGCATTTAAAAAGTTTTAAAAAATGATTAAAGATGAATTTTTTTTACTAAAGATGAAAATCCACCAAAATAAATAAATAAATAAATAAACCATATAGAGTGATTTTTCAAATTAATTTATCTATCTAAAAAAATCTAGGGGTGAGCATGGTCCGGATTGGACCGGATTAGGATAAAACCAGGACCAATCCGTTATTTACGGTTCCTAAAAAATTGGAACCAATCCAATCCGTTTAAATCATGGAACCAATCCGAACCAATCCATTTAAATACGGATTGGATCGGTTTAGGACCACGGATTCACATAATTAAATAACAAAAATATATATATAACACTTGAATTTCATAAAAATATAAACATAGCGCTATATTAGTTCCATAATAGCAACATGTTTTTCTATAATAACGACATACTGTTCTAGAATTTAAACAACCATAAGAAAACTGGTTTCACCATAAGTATTTAGACTATTGCAAATTAAAACTTAAAACTAACAAACAAAAGTAATAAAAGAAGATATTATACGATTTTAGGTTTGAGTTTAGATTTTACATAGAATAAGAAAAGATACTATGGGGGAGGATGTATAATAAAAATATAGACTATTTGTATACGGTCCGGATCGGTTCCAATCCGGAACCGTGGGATTCAATCCGGAACCAATCCGTGAACTACGAATTTTTAATTATTCAATCCGGAACCGAACCACGGATTCAAAAAACCAATCCAAACCTATCGGATTGGACTGGACTGGATCGGATTACGGATTTCACGGATTCCTTGCTCAGCCCTAAAAAAATCATATAAAAATGGGTACTTGGGCCAAAAGTCCAAATTTTATTTTTGTTTGACCAAAGGTTCAGTCGTTAAAATATTTTGTCCAAAAGGACAAATTCAAACAAAATGACTAGTATACCCTTCTTTATATATATATATATATATATATCATATATACCGTCTCTAAACTCTCTCAAATCGCGCTTTCTCTCTCTCTCACTCTCTCTCTCTCTCCTCTTTACTTGTTGACAGCGGCACCTCTGTCCTTCGCTAGTGCACAGCAAAATCCTACTCGTCAAGCTCCCAACACGATCTCTACATCGTTGCATCGATAACCTTAGATTTGAATTTACCCCCTCTTGTGTTGCCTTTGGGTAGTAGTAGTGGTGATGATGATGATTATGACTATGACGATAAAAATCAAACATATAATTTTTTATTTTTGTGTTGAACAGATAAGAATGAGAGAGAATAAAGATTTGAACAGATAATAAAATAATTAAAAATTTGAACATATAAAAAAATTTGAACAGATAAAAAATTGAATAGATTATTGAAAAAAATTGACAGATAATAAAATTTGGATAGATATTTGAACAGATAAGGGGAAAAATTTGAACATATAGAAAAAACTTTGAACATATAGGGAAAAAATCAAACAGATAGTCAATGAAAGTCAATAGATAAAAAAAAGTCACAGATAAATTAAGCAGTAAAATTAGAAACGAAATGTCCTTCAAAACTAACAGAAAGACCTCTCACCAAACTATTTTACAAAAGGTGGACTTTTCACCAATAAAAAATATTCACTACAGTTAATGCTTTATACCCTCTTTAAATTAGACTTTTTAACAATTTTCTCTATAAAAATTACTTTATTCATCAAATTAGTTTAAAAAAATATAAAATAAAAAATTTGAAAACAAAACCAAACAAAATGAATTATATGACTAGAAATATATCATATTGGACACTCATTTGTCCAATAAAATCCAATAATAATATTTAAGCCCCAAGGCAATTCACTGGTAAAGGGTATTACACTGAAGAACTGGAACAATTAAAATTGAGAATGAATGCTACTCAACCACATAAATATCTGTCAATAATAAGTATTATTTTTATTACATCCTTTTTTTTTTTTTCATATATCAAATTTGCATAGTTATTTTAAAGAATTTTTAAAATTGGGAAGAAAAAAAATAGCCAAATTTAGGCTAAAAATCACAAAAAGACAAAATAGGCTAAAAAAGCTAATAAGACAAAACATCACATCAAATCCATAATCATTTCACTTTTTCTCTCACAAACATCACATCCAACCACAAAAAAATCCAATCATATTCCCAAACACAAAAATTTTAGCATACTTAAAATAGCCAAAAACTAAAATAGCATACTAAAATAGTCACTTCCCAAACGAGGCCAATGTATTAACCAACTAATTTGCTAAACTATATGGTTGATTACTTGAAATCACCAGGTGATATTTTTTTAGCACGTTGAGCTTCCGTTTGGGAAGTGGGTTGACTTTTTGACTTTTTTGGCTATTTTAACTTGGGCTAAAAAACTTGGTTTAGGAAAGACTTTTTGACTTTTTAATTTTTTTGACTTTTTCTGTGAGAAAAGAGTGTAATGATTATGGATTAGATGTGATATTTTATTTTTTGTGACTAAAATAACCTATTTTATTTTTTATAATTAAAATAATCAAAAAAATTTGAAAAAGCTCTTCCAAACGGACCTGAAAGTCATTGTCTAGAAAAGTCTTGTTCTTTAACTGTTTGATCTCCAAGTAAAATATAAGGAGTCTAACCAATTAAATTAAACTAACCTCAGTTCCTTACCAAATGAATATTCATGTATTAAAAAAATGAGACATATAGTCAATGGTTAATCTGACAGTGCAGTGGGTCTAGTGATCCACACAGTTATTCTTTAAGACAGAGATGGGTGTTTGTTTAAATTTTTCAAAGATAACTTATAACTTTTAGTTTTGAATAAGTTATTTTGAATTGTTTGATTAAACTTTTTTCAAATAATTTTTTATTCTAACAGTTTATTTTAATTCAAAAAGTTGTTTCTGAAAAGCTCTTCACCTCTTACTTTTGATTATCAACTTTTACTGTAGACATGTTAATTTATAGTTATACTCTTAAATTTTTTTATTTTTTTATTTTTTAAAAATAAAAAAAGACTCAAATGGACTATTGATTATTATTATTATTTTTTATGAGAAATGTAGACAAACAGTAAATAACAAAAAAAAAATTAATTGAAAAAACTATTTCATGGCTTGTTTAACAAACACTACTCATCAATTTAAATCTATAATCTAATAGTTACACCAAACAGATTAACAACTTCTGATTAAAGTCATAATCTATAATGTGTTAAATTATAATCTATAAGTTATTTTAACAGCTACACCAAACAGGACCGAGAAAGTAAGGGTATATTTGGTTTGTGTTTGAGAGATGTGTTTTAGAGATAAAAAGTACGAAAAGTTGTTTGGTTTTGTTTTTTTCAAAAGATGTTTTGGAAAATTATTTTGAGAGAGAGTTTTGGAAAAAGTGATTGATTTGATGTGTGTGAGAGAGAGATTTGTTTGGAAAACTTGTTTGGTTTACAAGTTTTGAGAAATTTTTTTGGAAAAATTTGTTTGGTTTGATTACTTTTAAAAATTTATTTGTAGAGAAAATTTCTCAAAAATTTTTCAGAAATACAAACCAAACGAAACCTAAATATTTATAATTCGAATCGATGGTGTGTTTTAATTTATTAATTCATTAACATCTTATTTTTTGTTATGGAAAAAAAAAATGAGAAAAGATAAAATCATAGACGAGGGGTCCTTCAAACATATCAAACTAGAGCAGCAATAAATATATTAAAGTATGGTTAAAATAGTTCAAAAAATTATAAAATAAATAAAATTACTAAAAGGCAAAAAGTTAAAATTTTAAAAAATCATATAAAAAAATAAAAAATTCCTTCTCAATGTTTGTTTGTAAAAAATCATAAAATTATTGTCAAACATTTTAGTTTTTATTTTATTTTATTTTTTTATCTCAACTTTAACCAAAAAGCCACTAAAAAGTCACTTTCCAAATAAACCCTAACTAGATATAGTTTGTTTAGGAATTGGCCATATTAGTTGGTTTTTTGAGTTTTTATAAAAAGACGTAAAAAAAAATAAAGAGAGTGATGTGATAATTTGATTTGGCCCTTTGACTATTTTTGCCAAAATGCCGCTCTATGTAAGGGTGCACATGGATTAGATTGGTTTGATTTTAATCAAGAATTGAACCATAAGAATCGGTTCAAGAAAAATTAAAATTGTAAGCAAGTCGTTAAACTATGAAACTAGACCAGAACCAAACTATAAAAACCAGTTTTGTTCGATTTGGTTTTACGGTTCTAGAAATTTTATATAACAATAAATATGATATATATTTTATGTTAGTAAAGAAATTAACGATAATTAATTTGGTTAGACTTTATTAATTTCACAATGAAAGCTAATGTTCAAATTTTATAAGAGACTTTTTATATTTTATTTTTACATATAAAAAATAATAAACAAATATGTCACAGTCCGATCGGGTTTGGAACTATAACCAAAGTCTTGGAATCAGGAATTGTTGATTTGAACAATTCCACCATTTTTAGAACCAGAACTAGAATTAGAATCAAAACTAATAAAAACCAGATCAAATTGGCGGTGTAAGGCGAATTGGATTGATTTATCGGTTTCACTGGTTTTTTTTTTTTTTTTTCTTACATCCCTAACTTAATGTCAAGTGGTAGAATTCGCCTACATGTTTTGTGTCTTAATTAAGAGAATGAGATTGTACAAATAGAAAAAGTATACATAATTTGCATACAAAATGACATGATTACATTGAGACTTCTCATTTTAAAATAAAATGCACATTAAATGATATTTACTTAAAATTTTTATTAATACATCATTCTGATAAAAAAATCAGTATAAATATTTAGTTAGAATAATATTTTTTTAATCAATATGTGATAGGTTGTTACACACACCAAAATTAAATACTAAATTATACCAAATTCTTTTAGAATAATGGCAAGTCCAGGTATCGATCCACAGGGACAATTGTGAAATTAGACTAATTTAATCGCTAAATTCCTAAATTAATTTTGATTAAAAAGGTTAAGAGATTTTATGACTAAATAGGAATTAAATAAAATTGAGAAATTAAATTGACAATTAAAATTAGTGTTTGAGATATTAATTTTTGGAAAAAAATCCTAGGGCAAAGAATTCACCACTAACCACATAAATGAGATTTAATATCGGCCATCAATTGCAATCCGGTTTGAAATACCCAATATTTCACAATTATAAGTTTGAAATATTGATCAAAAGGGTTGTCACATTTAACGTACAGGCACGAATCATCCTGAATAGCATGAGGCGTTTGCTCTAAACTATGGTAGCAATACGACTTGTCTCTCGTAGCATGACTCGTCTCGTACTTTGAACACAAACACAAGCACAAAGAAAACTAATGTATGGAAAACATTAAACAATTACAGAGAGTAAAATACTTGAAGATATGAAAGGAACAATTATTAAAACTTCTAAATCATCCATACATTGATTCAAACCGATTCAAAGCTTATGAAAAATTCTATTACATGACTAGAGTTTCATCAAAATCCTAGAAAAAAAGGCTAGCTACTCATGGAGGAGTGGGAAGAGGAAGAGGAAGAGGAAGAGGATGAAGAAGAAGCCCCTATGGAAGTTGTCCTTCAAGCTTGAGGAGAAAATCATATTTTCAAAACTCTAACCTCCCTTTCCTTAGAATCATTTTCGAACCCTAGGTTAACCTCTTTTTCCTCTTTTTATTCTCAGCAAAACACACCTAAAATTCTGTGCACGCGTTCCTAGATGGGCCGCTCGAGCGGTGGTGGGTTGCACTAGCTGTGGTGGGCCGCATGTGTAGTGCTCTGGCTGGCTCGAATTTTTCACTTCTCGCATGGAAGATCTGCTTTCGTGCCCTTTTTGATTGAATTTGCGTATTTCCTGCCAAATCTGTACAATTACACAAAACACATCATATCCACCAAATAAATAAAATTGAAATATTAAAAATGTAACTTAAGTGCCCTCAATGTGATATCTTTCGGCCTACATCAATATATTTGTTTATTACATATTAGTGTTTGTATTGATTTTCAATTGGGGTTGGAGAGGAAAACCTGGGCTTTTATGACACTCTATTTGTGAGGGCCCAAACCAGAATTGCTCTTCCAAAATTGATTTTCAATAGTCCAATTATATCCAACAGAACACCCCCCCGTACTGGAATAC
>NW_021027665.1:183310-215251 GCF_004153795.1 Camellia sinensis | reverse complement strand
CTTTAATATCCAAGAGATCAAACCATTCAACCCAACTTTATAGCCAAACACACCTTTACCCATGATACAAAACTCCATTGTTTCTATTACCCACCCAAAGTTACACTTACACATTGCACCCAATTCTCAAAACCTAAGTAGGCACCTATAGATCTTCCAAATCTCCTTAATGCATTGATTGTTAAATTCCTCAACATAAACTTAATAATTAACAGTAAAGACAGATTTTACCTTAACCAATGGGTGTCCCAAAATCACCAACGTGCTGCCTTCAATCCCTATTGTAGCCTCACTTGAACCTCTCTTCTCTTTTTCTTTTCTTTTTTCTTTTACCTTCTCAAACCCTAACCGCCTATGGAGCAATTCATAGCCTCTGTTTCGTTTGTTTTCCAAGACTTTAAGCCACAATAGGTGGGCTTATTAACCTAATTTCACAAAGTTACAAAATTACCCATCTAAGTAATAGGAAATATAATGCCATCTCACAACTAATTCTTTGATATTAATAAATGACCCATATAAATTAATTTAATTACTAATCTATCCAATAAAATAATCCTACACACAACTTGGGTTTTACAGACAAAGGAAAAGAAATGACAAAAAGGAAAGAATATTTTTATATATATGAAAAAAAGGAAAGAATATTCCATTTATTTGTTTTTTGTAAGGAACATTTTTCATTTTAATAGTTGTAAAATTCTTTCCTTTTTTTTTTTAATATCTTTTTTTCCCACCTTTCTTGGTTATTTATTTAATCTTTTTAAAAAAACTCAGGAAAAATTTGTACTATGCGCAGATAAATTTATATAAATTCAATTAATATATCAATATAGTATATGATATTTTTCTTAATCAATATCATGAACAAATATAAGTTAGTCATTTTACTGTTATCTATTTTATATCCAAGGAACATTTTGTCTAAGAATCTTTAAGAATTTCATAGTATTAATATAAATTTCTTATGCTTTTAAAAAATTGTTAAAAGTTAGAAACATACATGGCATGAAAATATTGCTCCATCTTACCATATAAATAATTTAAAATTTTAAAAATCTTTGCACAGAAAGTCAAAAAAAAAAAAATTATTAAGATATTTGGCTATAAATATTTTTTAAAATTTTTAAAAGAAAATTCCAATTCCAATTGTAATTTTAATTTTATATAATTTGAAATTTTAAAAATATTTATTTCAAAATACTAACATTTATCACCAGAACCAAAAAATACATAAAAAAATGTAAGTATTTTCAATAAAATATGGGGGGAAAATGGAGAAATAGAGGATGGGAAGGAGAGAAAGGGAAAGCAAAAGGCAAAGACCCAAAAAAAAATTCATAGGATTACAATTATGGTTAGACAATGTAATTTTTATAATTTACCCAAATTTATTTGCTTTAATTTTACCAATTGAATTATAACACATGTATTTATCACATAATACTTAGAAAAAATTATTATTGGCAACACATACCGACACAAAACACATTTCATGTAATTTTTTCATACATTTAATTTCTATAAGTTAAATTTAAGTAAGAACCTGAAAATTAAGAGTGGCTTGAATTCTTAAATACTGGAAAATTTTAACATTAAGTCTAATTAGCAACAATGAAAATTATAATTATTGAAAATGTGGAGTAAACATATTTATATAGTAATAATGAAATTTATATGGTTATCGAATTGATCTAATTAATAGGAGAAATTATTTGGTGATCTTAGAGTAATACTTCACACCATTAATGTTGTGACACTTGTATGATTATCTCTAATAAATTAGCATAAAAGTGATGGATTCTACAATAAAAAATGACTTATATTCTCATTTTTATTAGTAACCTACACGAGTGATTAGATTTTTAAATCAATTCTTTGGTGACGCATTACGTGATAAATAAAATATTGTAAGGGATTATAATTATTGAAGCATTTTTTAAAAGAAATAATAATATTACTATATTATATTTATATACAAATTAACAATATTGTTGAAAGTATGTGAATTTGAACCCGCCAAAGTTTTTGATTGGAGTCACCACTTGTCGTAGAATAATCATATCTACAAAATAATAAAACTCACCATTATTTTTTTTAATATGATGAATCCTACATGTATACATAAGGGTATATAAAGAAGTAGAAAATGATGAAATTCACCCAAATGATATATTATGGACTTTCTAACTAGTCAAAAAAATTTCTATTTCAATAAAAAATCAAGCATTCTTAACATTTGGAGAAATTGTTAGATGCTTTTGGAGTATTACATAAATTTAACATTTGGAGAAATTGTTAGATGCTTTTGGAGTATTACATAAATTTATTTATGTGATTTTTTTAAATCGATGAGAAACTGTAAAACACTAATGATATGTTTGGATCATAAATTTGGACAGAGATTTAAAAAAAAAAAAAAAGTGTGTAAAATGTAATTATATTTTATTTACCTTTTATGCATATTTTCTTTTTCTCTTTTCGAATATCTAAATCTATAAACTAAACACAAAATAAATAGATTATTATTTATCATTTAACTATCTAATGAGAGTGAGTTAACACGTTCTATTTATAAATTTTTTTTCTGCATGATTAATTTTAAGACACCATATAAAATTTGCCAAACATTGCTACGGAAATAGTGAATAATACCACCCAAAAAAGAAATAGTGAGTAATCGTCGACTGATATGGGCTTGAACTTTGGGTATCATGGTCTGGTCCATGGGCTTGAACTCTGGGCATCAGAGATGCTAAAAAGTGATGAAGGTGGAATGAGTGCACCAATATAGTTAAAGTGTACAGTGGGTTATGTGTTTGTTAATTCAGAGAATGAGGTGTTTCAAATAATGTAACTAAAGTATGCTTTAGAGTATCTAATGTAAGAGTAAGGTGCACGTGAATATATATTTATATTATGGATAAATTATATTAATAGTTCTTACATTTTTATTTGGGGAATTGACCAGTAAATCCCATTTTGTAGACTTGTAATCCATAAGGTCCTGAATGTTTTCTTGGTGATTAAGTGGTCCCTTAATTTGTTTGTTGACAGTTTTGCCACTGCTAGTATTATTGATTGACGTTTGGTGTGGGTTTGTATGGGAGAAGGTGAATGTATGTTTGTGTGTCACGTTGATCAAAAAAGTACACTAATACATTTTTTAATTTAGTGAGTGTGTGACACTCACAGCATGGGACGTGGGTTGTGACGTGAACACAAGTAGTTTTTTTTTTTTTTTTTTTTTGAGAACTAATTAATTTGACACAGTTTGACACGTTTCGGCTTCCCCACAGTTTGACCCTTTTTTCCCCGATTGCCAGTTGTGACGTTTCGACGTGAACCTAGCATTTGTGTGTCACGTTCTTTGTATCCCACTTCACAAATCGAAAAGGTGTGGGAGTTGTGGCCGTTGGTGGCGGACTCCGAGTGGAAGCTTGACATCTTCAACAATGGATGCTGAGGTTCCTGCAGCGGTCGTCGTCGGTAGCAGAGTCCGCAGCATTGATCTCCAGCGGACCTCCTTATGGATCTCTACCGTACATGCACCAATGCCAAATCTAATCAGAACCTAGATCTGAAATGGTGTTTTCAGATCATCGTCATCTGCCCAGATTTGAAGAAGTGGACATTAACATCAGAAAATTCAGCATTGATTAGTACAAAAACTGAAACCAATAGAGAGAGAGAGAATTTGAGATAATCCAGGTCCGAGCATAGTAGTGAGGGACGAATTAAACCAATCTGAAATCAATTCTTGTTTGAGAAAGGTGAAACCGCCGAGAAGAGGATTCGGAGCTACAAGAAGAAGAAAAAGAAGTAAGACTCTTCAATGACACCGACCGAGAGAGAGAGAGTCCTGTAGTTACGTGTTTTATACAGAGACGATGCCTGGCCTCCTACAGAGTAACTGAGTTATGGATCGTCGTAGAATGTTGCGTCATCCGGGTCGTTGCGCAGGTTAACCCGGTGCACACCCCCACCGCAATCTCGCTTCTTTGAAGAAATCGATGCCTTCGTTTCATTCTCTGAGAAATCAGAACTAGGGTTAGGGTTTATGAAGGATGAGAAACTCCACTGAAAAATAGAAGGTCGACCTGACCATCGTCAAGAACCCATTGTTCACGTCGATCTGCCCGATTCCTTCATCATCGTCTTGAACTCTGTTTTCGAGTCGATCTGACGATGCAGACGTGGTACACCGACCTGCCGGATTAATGATCATCTTGTACCCATTGTTCACGTCGATCTGACGATGCCGAGTTACCAAACGTGGAACAGGGAACGTATCCCACAAAATATGCATTCCATCCCAATATACACCTCTAAAGGAAAAACAAAAGAGGGCCAAATCCGTCCACACACACATCATATAAATTTAAAACGGGACCTGATTGTCCACAAAACAAGTTAAATAGGACTTCCCAATGCAACAGAATGAATGTGGGACCAGATGGAGTAATAGATTGGTAAATAGGACTTTCTGATAATTTCCCCTTTTTATTTTTATGTCATTTAAGGAGAAACTATATGCACATAGGAGTTGGAAGATTTTTTTACCAACACATAGAGGGGTATAAGTGACACTTGCACTCTCACAACCTTTCATTTGCACTCAACTGCAGACACACTTGAACTCCTATATGTTTGTAATTTTTTTTTCCCCAAATCCCACCAGCATGTAGTTTCTCCTAATTTTAATTGCTTGATTTTGGCTCTAAATTTATGATTTTGTGTTAATTTATTTCAACTAATTATAATTGTTAGTGTTTTTGATAATAATAATAAAAAAATGCATACATAAGTAGTATTTGTTATACTTTTATAGAAAAAATTATAAATTTGTTCAACTTAATGGGGGTAACCTAAACTAACTAAATGATAATTTCATTATCTTAATCAATATTATCAATTGGACTAAATTGGGGTTTGGGATGATTGTTGTGCATAGCGCACAACAGCTACTTTTGTGTAGCTAATTGAGCCCCTTTTGAGAGTCATTTCAATGATCCGAGCTGTTCATTTTTTAAAAAATATCGAGTAGATCGAATATCGGTAGTTTTTTCATCAAATCACCTTTGCATTTAAAAAAATAAATAGCAAGTGTAAAACTAAATAGAAATGTAATTTCATGAAAGTGTTACCGATGTTTAATTAATTTAATTTTTTACAGTATGTTCTACTTACTATTTGAAACTTCACAAAATATTTATAAATTTATAAAAAAAGTTTATGCCTATAATAATTAAAATTGATAAAATTTACTACTAATTTAAAATTAATTTTGAAAACATTAGCAATTTTTTCTATATTATTTAGGGATGATACCCCACCATACCGATACATCTAGAAAAAATAGGGTAATTGGTGCTCCCGGAGTCCCACTGCACCTGCACACACAAACAACCACAAACAACCTGCACACACAATAAAAACGACACACACTCTCAACCTTTAATTATCTACTGCACTCTCAACCGTTAATAAGGGAAAGGGTATGCAATTTACCTGCCAGTCTACCAATTGACCCAACCTAACCCAACCTGTTACCTGTGGTTTGAGAAAGCTGACTGGTGAAGTTGAATGTCAACAAAAAAAAAAAGAAAAAAATGAAAAGTAGAAAAATAATTTCAAAATAATGAAAGTATAGGTAATTCATGTATTGGATTGTTTATATCTCTATTATTTATTTTTACTTTTCACTTTTTTGAAATTCTCCCAAATGAAAATGGGTGGATTGATTTGATTGTGGTTTATAAATTTTCAACCTATTTTAACCCAAGCCAACTTACTTGATTATGGTTTAGTAGCATACAAGTATGATGATTTTTACCCGATTGTCATCATTTCCATTTTAAAGTTGTTCACTTTTTATTTATTTATTTATTTATTTTTAAAATAGTACTTTGAATTATTTTGATCTTTTTCTTATTGTTAACTTTTTATATATTTACGTAAATTTTAATAGTTATATATAGAAATACCCTTTCGAAAGCATGACCAAATATAAAATAATAATAATTTACAAATATAATCCTTCGATCATAGGTTTTTTTTTAGTGTATGAAAGGTCTCATATGGGGCCTTTTCCTAAAATAAGTTAAAATAGTAACTTATTTTCCAAACTAGGTCTACTTTGGATAGAATTCCCAAAATAAGCTGAAACGTTATTTGAAAACACGCTTTCACATCATTTCTGCCTCAGGCGTAGTAAATTTGTAAAATCATAAAAATGTTGTTGCAAAGCACGCTTTTAATTAAGAAAACATGGTTACAAACCACGCTTTTAAAGAAATCTACCGCACTTTTAAGGAACACTATTTTGTAAATAAAGCGTGGTTATCATCCACGCTTTTAAATAAAATTTGGTGTTTATAGAAAACGTGGTTCGTAACCACGCTTTTAACTGTTGATTATTATTATTATTATTCAATCCATATTCTATAATTCACTCAGTCATCTTGTAGATCTCTATATATAAATTATTCATATAAAATATCGTATTGATAAACAATCTTGGCTACCAAATTTTATTATTTTAATATTTAAAAATAAATTATGTAATTTTGAAATTATGTTTCACATCCATTATTTTTTTTAAAAAATAATAAAATTATATATACGATTATCAGATCAATTTGATATTTACATAAATAATTTATACATAAATTTTTTAAAAAATAAACAGCATGCATTGTCTAAAGAGTAGTGAATTGTCTAAAAAATGTAAATTAAATATTTGCTTAATTTACCTGAAATTTTTTAAATTGTTATTTAAATATAAATTTTTATTTTGTTATATAATTCAAATATATAATTTAAAAAAGATCGATGATGGACAAAAAAAAAACAACAAAAAAAAAATTTAAAATTTAAAATTAAAAATTAAAAAAGAAGAAGAAAATAATGGCCTCGAGACACGCACTCTCCCCAGAGAACATTTTGCGCAGTTTCAGAGAGATTTTGTCGGGGCTTTTCCCAAACTAAGCCCCTATACTAATTTATTTCCCAAACTAAGCCTACTTTTACAGAATTTTCGAAACTAAATATTGGTTGTTCCCTTAAATTTTTGTTGCCAAGAAATATTTAAATAAAACTTCTCACAGCATATACAAAGTATCTAATTTGCTAATTACTACTACGAACAGGAAAACAAAATAAAGGTATGACTATAACACTTATAACACTTTAGAACAATGTAACTAGTTCAAACATAAGCATCCCACAAAAATAATTTGTGGAAACATTCAACATAATATAGTACATAAAATAAAGCGACGAGTACAATACTTAACAGTTACATAGACAAATATTAGACAAACCTTTCACAAACTCATTGTCGAAAGAGTTATTTTAACACACACAACACATAATTATGGATAACCTAATATAATTTAGTAGACAGATAGATGCCTAATCCTCGCTCAAATCGGCAATCTTAGAGTCCGAACAATTAGAGAGCTTAGGGTTAGAGAGAAGTGCAGGATCGTCCTTGATAGCCTTGATAGCCGTAACATTTGGTGCTGTTCCGTTCTTTTGGCATCCGACTTAAGTATAGATAGTTTAATATCGTGGGCTGACCTACGGCGCATTTGAGAAATCTCACGTCGAAGTCTTTCACATAGTCGATCAACATTATTTGAATCTTCCTTTTGGATTTGAACTGAACGTGCTTTCAGCACCTTCAGTCAAGTTTCCTGACATAATCTTTCCATTTGCACTCGCTCTATAAATAGTGCGGGCCACTTCAGAAGTCTAGTGCCTGCTAAACCATATCCTGTTTGATTATCAGATGGATCCTCCACGAAACCAGATGGATCTCGATACTACTTGGGCATGACAAAATGTCGCTTCCCAAACCTATCATGACAAGCACAAGAGGCATCTAACAAAGTAAATGGTGTTTCATCTTCAGCATCGCCACTTCCCCTTCCCGTTCCTCTTTCTTGGCATGAACTCTCACCTCTTTCGAAGTTCCTACCCCTGCAAGTCCTCTTCCCGTTCCTCTTCCTCGTCGTGAACTCTCAGCTCTGCGATTCCTACCCCCTACCGTGAATCTATACTCCATTTGATTTTTTCTCAATAGATGAACGATAGTTTCGTAGGGCGAATTGAGTGGAAATGTTGTGTGTTTACCATCACTCCTTCAATCCTTTATATAGTTGTTTGTCAACACTATTGCCATGTGGTCGTATTAATGCGACTTAGATGAATTCTGAAATGTGAGGAAAAAACAAAGCATCTAAGTCGAGCTGCACAAAGTCACATGTATCACTGCATGTGAGGAAAAAAGTCACAAAGTATATAATTTACAAAGTCAGAAAGTCACATGCATCACTGCATCACTGCACAAAGTCACATGCATCACATGCATCTGAGGAAAAAAGTCACATGCATCACTGCATCGTTGCACAAAGTCACATAGCATCTGAGGAAAAAACAAAGCATACAATTTATTACGTCTGTTAAAGTCACTGCATCACTGAGAAATGTTGGACGTATCACTGCACCGACTTTGACGAGATTACTCACTGTATGAAAAAAAGCAAGAGGTCGTACCATAGCTACTGTGCCCGTGTGAATTTTTGCAATTCATAATGGGATGAGGGGGTGTCAGAACAAAACAACAAAACAATTAGACCATTTGTATTTAAAAAGCCACCCTATGCAGCTCCAAATAGATTCATAAACCTTGAAGAGAAAATATTATAGAGTAAGAATGTATTGAAGATTATTTTGTAGTAGACTTAGAATGAATGAGTTTTTTGATGTATAGAACTTGAAAGTGTTACAGATAAAATCTAGCCTAGTATGCGGACAAGAACAACATCGACTTAAATCAACACATAGTTAACTTGAAATTAAATTGGTCAAATTTCTCCAATTAAATTAAATTAAATATGTAAAGTGAAAAGTGAAATTAAATATATTGTCAAGGAAAAATAAATTGAATTATATTTGTAAGCGGAAAAGTGAAATTAAATTTATAAGCGGATTTGAACTTTGCTTAAAACCTTCAGATATGCACTGAGTAGTAAATAAAAGTCGAAATGACAACTTCTATAAAGCTGATGCATAGTTGTTCAGGTCATAAAATTTGACGTGACAACTCTGATGCATAGTTGTTTACAATAATTTCAAACATACAGCTACCATGTGAACTTCCTAAAGCATCAGTACTTCATTGTTGGCATGTGAGTTTAGAGTTTATAAGACATGAATAGTTGCGTCCATCTCCATTTTGAATTTGTGCATGTTACAATAACTGTGTATATGTTGTATAAATATTGCATCATACCACAACAAAAGTTTTATAGCTATTTCGAGCAATATCGTCATGAGATATACGGTAGTTGAGCTATATTCAACAATGGGTCGCCATTGGGTTGCAGATGGAGATGAATTTCAATACCCATTAAATCCAAATTTGCGTTACTCACATGCCGCCATCAATACCATGAGAGCTGAGTGGGAATTTCGCATAACTCGAGCAAACGTTCTCGTTGAGTTATGTCGCGAAGTTAATATTAAATTTCCTCACCGGTTAGCCATGCATATGCTAACTAACACTCCACAGTTGTTGCAAAGGGCATTTCATCGTATCCACGACGAAGTTAATCGTATGACCCAACGTTTGCAAAGGTCCGAACTAATGAAGATCGTAAATGAGCTTGCCGAAGATGGGTTAATGGATGATGCGCACCAGTACTTCACCTGGAGCATGGATGCTATGTATGAATCTGATATTGAGATGTCAGATGATGATGATAGTGAATGAAATTGTTTGGATGAATGACCAAACCGTTTATCTTGTAATGGATTTGTAATGCTTATCCACAACTTATCAATGAAGGGAGAAATTTCAATAGTTTTTGAATAGTTCTTGTAATTTTACAAATAACAAATACCTTTGCTTTCTCTCCGTTATTGTTATTTTGAAGAACGCTAATTGAACTAGGCTTCTATGATTTCATGCATTATTGATGTGGAATATAATGATGATACTGAATGAACTTGGTTGCATGTATGATCAAATGTTTTCATTCATTGTAATGGCTTTGCAATGCTTGTACATGAGTTATCAATAGGAAGAGAAATTCGTAACGAATCTTGACACGTGTACTTATAAATGTGGTGATTTCATAAACTTCAGGTTCATATAACAAATAGTTGAAATACATCCGTAAGCTAGATGAACAACAACATTGTCTTACACTCTAATAACGAAGATACGACATAACATACAAACATATATGAAAGATAAAGGTGTTTGATTTCTCATTCCTCACCTGACATGTAGAAGTCAGAGAGATATTTTTCATTGTTTAAGACATTATTTCGCTCAATCACTGTCAATTCGCTGTTGCTTGCTCCTGCTATTTCGGTGGCTAGCTGAAGCATGCAATGTTGACATCTCCGCATCAACATTCTGTTGTTCTCCTTCTTAATTTTGCTAACTGTTTTTTCATAGTCACTCACATTTTGTCTAGCCATGGTCAATGAACGACGATGAGGTACCGATGCCCCAAAGTTACGTAGATCATTAAACAATCCTTCTTGCTCTGTTACCCTGAATGCCCATTCTGCTCGGATACCAGCATAATAATCCTTCGAACTCGAGTACTTTTCGCTCTTATAGTCATAAGTAAATGGAGGTAATAGCCATACTTTCAGATTTCTTTGACGACGTGAACTTCCTGCACCTCTTGAAGACATTGTTCATAAAATAAAAAAATTAATAACAATAGTAATTGTAGATATATTACTATTGTTATGACCTGAACAAACATCATACTGGGGTAGCGCTATTTATAGATATGCAAAAGAAATGACCTGGTGACGATAATTGAGATATTGGGGCACTGTGGAAGAAGTGATACTCGTGATATTATTTTATCTTATTCATTTCATGCAATCCTGAGTACCCGTGACTTTGTGTACTTGTGATGCAGTCATGGATGTGGTTGTCAGATAAAATAATAATTGTGGGTTGTCTTTTTCATAATGCAATCCCTTCATATTCGAGCAGTGAGTTGTCAAATTAATCAGTAATGTAGTGAGTTGTCACATCGCCACAGTAAACTGTTTTCTGATGCTTGCTTTTTTAATACAGTAAGTAGTCACTTCGAACTGACGATTTCAGTACAAATTGGTGTTTGCAAAAAATTATAAATTAAATCATAAAATGAATCAGAGGCTTTAATTTTCTTTGTTTTAAAGCAATACTGTTCATAAACAACTATGAAACAGAGTGCAACTAAATGCACAACCTTCCACCTCACTTCGACCTACAAAACTATCATTGATTTTTTCACCAAAACAATGTTCAAAACAAAACAAAACAAAACAATAAAATGGCCACCTGATATGTAAAGAAGATTGACACTACAACCTATATTTTATCTTATTTTCACTTTACGAAACTTCACAGTCTTCCCCTTTTCTTCTCTTTGCATTTTCTGCTTCTTTTTGTATTCGATAAATTACACTTACCTCTCTAGAGATTTTTGACAAATACAGAAATCTCTCTTATAATTTTAATAATTACAGAAGTCTACCCTACTTTAACTGACAATATCAAGATTCTCTCATTTTTGTACTGTTGTCCACCCAACTAACCGAAGCTGCTGATGTCATCAAAAATAAATACTGAAATGCCCATAATACCCTCAAGTGTCTTGAAATGCCCATGAGCTAAGTTACATGAGATAAAATCGAAATTATTTGCTCAGTCGCAGACAGCGCTGTGAAACACACCCATAGTGAAGTACCTAGATGTAGAACATGTACCTCAGTCAAAAACTTATGTTGCTTAGGCTTCTTCGAATACTGAGGGGAGTAAAGTTGAAATACAATTCAAACCGGGCATGAGAATGAGTCACCTACAGTCAAGTAAGAAGATGTTGAGCATGTACCTCAGTCAAAAACTTCTGCTGCTTGGGGTTCTTCGAATACTGAGGGGAGTAAAGTTGAAATACAATCTCAACCCAGGCATGAGAATGAGTCACCCACTAATATCTAGAGTTGTAATAAAAATAACGAGTCCAATGTTGACAACGAGTGGGCTGTTGACAAAAATCAGATTTTGGGAAATGACACAATGTCAAAGGCAAATGGCTGAGGGTCCAGTAGAGGGAGTTGGGGTTCTTCGAGTTAAGAGGGCCACAGTAAAATTGAATTACAGTTGCAGACAGGATGGCAGAAAGATTCACCAGGTGATTCTTGAAAGAAGTTGAGTAAGAACGATGACCACAGTGATGATGGGAAGGAAGGAATGTGGGGTTGGCAAATTACAGAATTTGGGTGCTGGAGAAACTATTTATTATTAAAGACGGAATATAGAATTTGGGTGCTGGAGAAATTGTTTATTATTAAAGACGGAATATTGGCTTCATTCAAAATTATAGAGAAGCTCAATTCTGTTTCATAAATAAAAAATTTATTCTTCATGATTGAACTTCCATTAATTAAGAACCTGTTCATAGTACCATATGAACCTGCTCTGTAAGCTCGTAACCCAGTTGACATGTGGGTAGAAGAGATAATTGGGGGTCAGGGCCTACGGTGTCCAAAGCAAGTGGTTGGTCTAATTGGAGAGCTCACACAGTCAAGTAAGAAGATGTAGAGCATGTACCTCAGTCAAAAACTTCTACTGTTTGGGGTTCTTCGAATACTGAGGGGAGTAAAGTTGAAATACAATCTCAAACCAGGCATGAGAATGAGTCACCTACTAATATCTGGAGTTGTAATAAAAATAGTGAGTCCAATGGTGGCAACGAGTGCGCTGTTGACAAAAATCAGATTTTGGGGAATGACACAACGTCAAAGGCAAATGGCTGAGGGTCCAGTAGAGGGAGTTGGGGTTCTTCGAGTGAAGATGGCCACAGTGATGATGAGAATGAAGGAATGTGGGGTTGGCAAATTACAGTATTTGGGTGCCGGAGAAACTATTTATTATCATAGAATTTGGGTCCAGTTGGAGGGTTAATCTATTCTATTATTAAAGGGGAACACCAATTTTGGTGTCATGAATCTGAAGCTTGGCTTACAATTTTTTTTTTTTCTATTTTTCCTAAAATGACCTGTAGACGTGCCCTTGGGCCTCACTACAGTTCGGACTCAATTGTCATGGTCCTGTATCTAATCTTGCGGAGTGCAATGCAAGACCGATGAATCATCAAAGAGTCCAAATTTGGCAAATTATTTTTGAAAATAGATTTTTTTGAAAGAAGTGCCAAACATGGACTGCTTTGCCATATACAGAGTCGCCACCTAAATATTTTATTTTGGGAAATTTAGGAAACCCTGACTCATTGCCTAAGGCCACGTGTCCGTCATCACCAAAGTTGCCTCGGCTCGGGAACTTGGGTACGATTGGGGAAGGTCACTTCGTGAGCACCCCCGCTCGCCCGATCAAAGATCGGCCACTACTAACCATGATATCTAGTTTTGAAAACATTATGCGTTCTTATTCCGGTTATTAGCCTAGATTTACTATGTGATACGCACAGCATACAAATATAGACCGGATCGCCTGAATTGGAACAACACGTCTCATGTTTGTTTTGAAAATGGTTTGCTACTCGCAAGTAGACTTAAAATGCAGACTTTGCCACCCTCGGGTGGGCTTAGAAAACAAGATGATTTGCCACTCTCAAGTGGGCTTAAAACTCACAAATGATGAATTGTTCCAATCCAAATAACCCAACCTTCACCCACAGACATTCAGGCAGGTATACCACGTAAGCACGTAGCCTCATGGTAAGCATGCTATCATGGCAGTCACTCACACACATGCAAGGATGCTAAAGCATAAACACTTACCGAGTACTCCAAGCCAAAACAGAAGCTATGTTAGAAATCCATGCATGATCCTAACTATGCTGAATTGCCTAATGCAACACATGCAAAAATGCAACTACAATAGGCTCGGATATATTCTAAAGATGGCATGTGATGATGCTACAACTAACACGTATTCAATTTGGAATTGAAATACAAATGCAGTTAGTATGATGCGCCGAGCTCGGTGCATGCAAGACGAATGAATGATGCAAGCATGCAAGCATAAGTATGCTGATTGAAACATGCCCTAATCTAGCCATCATAAGTTGGTAAATAAAAGGGAGAAAGGCGTGCAGTTGGAAGACATACATCACACGCACGCACACTTATTACAATTTGTGCCCTCGCTCGGAGGGTCCGAATAAATAATACAGTTCGAATAAGACAAAACCCTAATTAATTAATAATTTAACTAGGAAAGCAAGTAAATTAGCATGCAAATCCATGGACCGCCTCAGCTCTGTTTCGAATGATGAAAGATGCATGCTCGAGTTGCCTTGAGCGAAAATTCATTGCGATGCCTCGGTTCGCCTCTGTTTGCAATTAATGTCGGAATGCTGTGCAAGGCTTTAGAAAGCTGTTGATTTCTGATTTGCTGCAACAGAGAGCAAGAAAGGGGCACAACAAAGTATTTTCACATATGTATACATGACTACTCTTCAGGGAGTGTAGTCTTCGATCCTCGTGCCACCAATCATGTATCTCGATGCATGATGGCCGAGGAGTCGAATTGCACGACTCGATGTGAAATGAATGCACATATAAACACAACAAGACCTAAACTCCATCATGGGTAATCCGGAGTGTCGGCGACCGGGAATTGAGACACGTTCCGTCACTCGGAGTACGAAACGTCCCTCGTTTCCCGTGCTTGGGCTAACTCCTATCCCAAACACAATGCAAATGAGATGGCATACACAATGCGACTAACATACAACCTAGCATACGCAATGCTATGAAATGGCATACACAATGCTCGATGTAACATGGCATACACAATGCTCTAACATGCAACTCAGCATACACAATGCTATGGACCGAAATGGCATACACAATGCACGATGGACTTACACCAACATGAGTGGACCTCAGCCACACTCACATCAGTGGCCATGGATGGAAATGAGACAACCGAAACACATGCAAACATGCACGGATGCAAAGGACCGATCCTAAGGCATAACATGCAGCTCTAACTAAGCATGGTAAAGGATGAAACATGGCATAAAATGACACATGATACAGCTTTGAAATGTGATAAAAGATGGTCCCGAAACATGCAAACATGTCACACAATGCAAGCTAGGGGGCCCGGGTACCGAAACTAGTGAAGTGCGTTACACTAGAGGTACCCAAAGCAATGCACCAGTGGCAAAACCAATCCCAAAAAGAACCTAGGTAGGTCTGAAACAGTGAGAAATTGACCTAAAATGATGACTCGGAACGCAACGAAATGGAGCTCATTCAATGGTTGGTAAATGGGGTATACAAGCCCGACTCTCAAACGCATTTAAAGAGATGAAAATATGGCAACATGGCATTCAAACAAGCTCTGAAATGTGATGAATAATAGGCTCAAAACATGAACACACCTCAGTATATGCATAGAATGGATCTCAAAACTCAAAGCTAAGCATGGACCTTGAACTACAAGCATGCAAAACTAACATCATTCAACCACAAGACCCAAAAACAGAGCTAGGGCAGTCCAAAATAAGCACATTATCAGTTTAAGGCATAGCCAAAATATGCTAGAATCAATGGCCTATAAAGCATGCAAAGAAAGCTAGTGAACCATGAGTTGTTCTACAACTATATGAAGCATATGAGGGCTTACCCAGCCAGCCAAAAATAGAAGTATTTCATGCCAAAATATGCTCAAATAACCACTGAAACTCAGTCAACACATGCAAGAATGATGAGCCCCTTTGGAAAGCCATACGAGGGGTTGTTCTACACATACATGATAGACAGACAAAAAGGCAAAACCACCTCTGAAAATAAGTTATGACAGCCCTAGAACTCACCAAAAAGGCCCTAAAATTAGTCTAGGAAGCATGCAATGAAAGGCCCCTTTGAAAGGCCTTGAATGGGATTGTTCAACACATGCATCATAGACATAAAATATGGCCAAAGGGGCTCTGGATAGAGCTAAGGCAGACCTCAAAACTCACATGATAGGGCCTGAAACAAGACTTCAAAGCATGGAAGATGGGGCCCCTTTGGAAGGCCAAAAGGGCCAACAAACAAGACAAGGAGAGAGAGTCTGATTTTAGGGCTCAAAGAAACATCTAAGCCACTGAAAATCCACTAGATTTCAGTTGCTAAAAGGGCAAACCAAGGCCAACACAAATGCTCTAATGCATAGCCTTAAACATGAGGGAATGAAGCATGCAAAGGGGAAGGTGACCCCAAACAGAAAAGTGACCTTAATCAAACATCAAGAGAGGCTCAAAATAAGACTCTTTTCAGTTTATGACAAATCTCAAAAATTCTCACAAGAAAGGCTAAGATATAATGCAAAATAAGCCTACAAAGAGAGATAGAGCATACAAGGAGGTAGATGGCCTCAAACAGAAAAGTGTCCTCAATAAAACTTCAAGAGGAACTCAAAAAAAGACACTTTTTAGTTTATGACAAAGTCCAGAAAATCTTGAAAATAAGGCTAATCAATGGAGAAAAATAATGCAAGAAAAGGAGAAATAGAGACTCACCCTTGAAGAGCAGATTTCCAGCAACTTCTGGACCAAGATGGGAGTTCTTTAACCTCTAAAAATCAGCTCCAATATGCTTGGATGGATGGGGCGGTGGTAGGCTATGAGGTGTAGTGCAAATGGTGCAAGAATATTAGGGTTTGGAGCTTGGAATAGTGGGCTATGGAGGGAAGTGTGTGTATGCCTTAAACAAAATTGTTGAACCTTACTAAAGGAAGAGGAGCCTCTCTTATAGAGAAGAGAGGCCAAAGCTTCTCTTAGAAGCTTCAAATATCCTCTATACACGTGTATGGAGGATGGTCCAAATGCCCTCCAGCTGGCACAGCTGTGATGCATTCAGAGAAAGCAAAAAGCAAGAAGCAGGCCGACCAGTTAAGGTGGTCGGCCGGCCACTCCCCCTGGTCGGCCGACCAGGGGTCAAAAGGTTCAAGGAGAAATGCTGGCCAGCCACCCCAGAAAAGTGGCCTCCCAGATGAGTGCAACACAACTGTATGGTGGAAAATCAGAAAATGTGACCTAAGAGAGAGAAAAACCAGCTTTTTAGCAAGGTTCAAAAGGGTCAAGAAGAATTACTGGTCGGCCTACCCATATTGGTGGCCTCCCAGATGAGCACAACACAATGGTGGTATGAAAAACCAGAAATTGTAGCTCAAAAGTGAGAAAAACCAGCTTTTTGTCAGAAAAATCGGCTAGAGGAGAGAGAAAAAGAGAAAGCTGGTTTCCAAGGGGAAAAGGTGGCCTCCCACCATACTACCACCTCCCTAGCAATGAAAATAGGGTCCCTACCAAAAATGGACCAAGACGGATGCAAAACGAAGGTTCGGGGGCCAAAACGCACGGTCCGGGGCCCCGAAAACAGGCTGTTAGGCACCGGAAGTGGCGTATGACCACGAAGGTGGTCTCCCGGGCCACAGTGTCCCTCAAAAGAGAGGAAACAAGGT
The DNA here is from genome assembly GCF_004153795.1 of Camellia sinensis. Lineage (NCBI taxonomy): Eukaryota > Viridiplantae > Streptophyta > Magnoliopsida > Ericales > Theaceae > Camellia > Camellia sinensis. The sequence goes on along the minus strand of NW_021027665.1, from coordinate 197,748 downwards.
GCGTGCCAAAAATCGAAGCAAACAGAGGTAGTTAAGCGGTCCCGAACCGAGGCACACGACCGACGGCTACGAAAATCGGAAACTGGTCTCTAAACGGGAAAAATGGCCTACGACCATGAAACGTAGCCTACGGCCACTGAGAGATGGTCTACGAGACCTCTCCCTCCCTATGGGAAGAGAAAACAGAGAAAACAGGACCTGGTTCATAAACCGAGGCAAAGCACAAAAGAGTCCCGAAGTCCGGAAGCGAGACTCTCAGCCGAGACTCCGCAACCTCAGAACGAGCACAATATGCATCATCACCGAGCGCTCAACCGGTGACGTCTGAGTCTTAAGGCCGGTCAAAAATAGGGTGTCTACAGACCATAACTTGTTAAATAATCTATTATTTTAAAACTTATATCAATTTGTAATTATGGGTAAAATTGTAAATTACCAACTCAATAAATAACTTCCACTTTTCCACTTTCCACATTTTAGAAACTGTTGTGCAGTACCACGTTTCACCATCTTCTCGCTCTTTTTTTTTAAATTTTTTTTATTTTATATTTTAAATTTATAACAAACTGTTGTGTAAGTTCCATAGTTCATCATCTTCACTCTATTGAAAAACTAAAATTTGTTTATTTATTTTTGAGAAAGACTATTCAAGTATTAAAGAACTTTTTTTTTCTTTGTTTCTTTCTGTTTTTTTGGGGGAAAAAAGCAAAGTATATAAAATTTGTGTTTTTGTTTTCTTAATGTTGTATGCGTGTGTGTGCTCATGTTATTTAAAAAAATCAATATTCTTCAAATTTTTATTATATTATCAGGTTCTGTACCTTTTCTTTTTATGTGTGTGTATGTGCACGTTGTTTAAAAAAATCAATGTTCTTAAAATTTCTATTATATTATCAGGTTCTGTACCTTTTTTTTTTGGGTAGTTTTATTTAATTTGAAATTTTTGTGTGTGTGTGTGTGTGTGTGTTTCAAAAAAAAAGTGTTCTTAAATTTTTCATTATGTTATCAAATTCTTTGGGAAAAAAAGTACAGAATAAGAAATAAAATTTATGTATTTATTTATTTTGTGTTTTTTGTGAAGAAATAATTATATACTTAAAAAAAAATTAAAAAAAAACTATATAAAAAATTATATAGTTTATTATTGTAAAACGAAAATCTATATGATCCCAAATGCAGCACAACTTCAATCTCTTATGTATATAATCACCATATTTAAACCCATTGTGACATCATGATTTGAATATTTGAAGTATTTAGGACATCCTCAGAATAAGTAAGAATAAAAATTGTAAAATTCTATTTTCGAATAAATAAATATAGCACATTTACATCCTCTGTACAAATTTGATTTACAAAAACTATAGCAAAAACTACAAATAAAAAATACTATACACTCCATATCACACCCTCTAATGCCCTAACCTGCCCCCAGTCCCACAACCTCGACCGTGGACCTCCCTCCTCGGTCTCCTGCCGTAGACTCTCTAAATATGTGGCTCCCTCAATCATAAATGCAGATCCTGTGGCACTCCTTCCCCTACATGTGGCCCTCCACGAACTTCCTGTGGAGCCTATGACTGCGACCCTCCCTCTCCTACCTGTGCTGCCCCTGATCCTCTCTCTGGTCCAACATCGGATACTGCTGTGAGTTGTGAAACTCCCTCATTTGGTGCAACTGTATCACGATCTACAGCTGGACCTCGACCTCTGCCTGCACCGCGACCTCGGCCGCGACGTCCGCCACGACCATAACCTCGGTCTCTCTCTCACGCTCTAGGAAGGGCCTCAATATGGGCCTCATCCTGAACGTGGGAGATGTCAGTGAGAATTGCATCATGTGCACTCATGGTCGCGGTCGAACTAGTCCCCACAAAAGTAGGTGTATGTAGTGTGAGAGTATGTGATGTACATGTATCAACTCCAACACTACACACACCTGAACTGTATGGTGGTGGTAACTGGGTGGGTAGGGTAACAACGCAATGCATGTATAGGGGAGGTGTTCAATTAGGGTTAGCTACATAAGGTATGCCAGTATGCCAGGTAGGATGTACGTGGAGGGAATTTGGAGATATGTATGGGGTAGCATGCGGTGGGGTGATTGATGTGGAAGGACCTGATGTGGTGGGCGCTGAAGTGGAAGGCACTGACGTGGACGACACTGATGTGTCTGGAACAACTGCTGCACTGTGTACATTATAGTGGCCAAAATGCAGACAATCTCCCCGATGGGCATGCTGGATCGCCTCGTACAATAAGTCTCGGATCTTTGCAACGGCCTGCAAGGCATGCTGTCCATCACGTCTGAAAAGGGCATCCTCAGCCAAGTGATATGACCTCCCAGCTTCAGCCACCTGAACAAAAATTCGGACGTATTAGCCTACAGTTGACTGAAAGTAAATCAATTATGATCTTAATAATTATCTGACACATATTATGATACTCACCAATGCCTCAAGCGAAGGCCCAACTCCTTGATATTCGAACTCAGACAGGTGGCTCGGATTACTGACTAGTAGACGTGTATGTCGCCGATACCACAACATGTAAGGGTTGGACGAGGGGAGCACTTCATCGCTCCAGTCAGCCTGTACAATACTGTCCCGACGGGCATCCCACTGCTGTATATATCACATATAAAACAGACTCCATTTAGTGCCAGCTCGGCCATGCCTATCAGTCACATGCAACCGCCACTCGGTATCGAACCGATCCGGTACGGACTGGACCCAGCCAAACTGTTGGAGGACATGATCGGGGAGATGCCACTCAACCACGTCAAAACAAATAAGTGGCACTCTCACCATTCATATCTCTTGACCTAGTCGGCAGTAGTCTGGGAGTGTACTGAGGACCCTAGCATAAGGCTGCCGTATAAACTACAACAACGACAAGTATATTAAAATTTGCTCGTGAACTCAAAACATATACAATGAACAAGACAACTAAAATTGAGAGCAAAATTTCATACATCGTCCTCGATCATCCGGTCGAACTGCTCTTTATAAACGACGACTACGTGGGTCGATATGACCTCGTGGCCGAAGTCAACCCTCCACCGGCTACCTCGAGGTCCGGGTGGCAACTGCATGTCTCCTCGGCCCATGAGAAGCTCACCAGGAGCAACCACTTGCTGCCTAGAGGAGGTAATGCGAATGAATCTTTCCTACGCCTAAATCTGCAATAGTTTGAACGCAATTACAATACTGATATATGTCATACACTATGAATGGACATGTAATAAAATTCTTACTAACCTGTAGCAAGACAAATGGTCCTCCGATCTCTTTCGCACCCACCTAAGCTGTTCGACACAACATCCTATATAAGCATGCCAAAGCCGCGCCACCCCAGTTGTACTCGCCGATCTCGTCAATGTCTCTCAGTAGTGGCAAGTACATAAGCTTGAGAAGGTTCTATGACTTATCAGGGAGAAGTACCCCCCAACAAGCCACATAATATATGCTCGGGCATGCTACTGTACCAACTCATCTGGAGCCTGCTCTGGAAGAGGACCAAAATGCTCGGCCAGCCACCTCACCCTTAGTCTACCTGCCTGTAAGTCTGCAGGTGTAGGTGTAGGTGCGACTCCCAATAGCTCACCACATAGAGCTATCCACTGCTCCCTCGTCAATGATGGGTCAACACCAGTAATTGCTCGCCCATCAATTCGTAGACCATATAGGACAGATACGTCCTGCAATGTGACCGTGGCCTCTCCGATTGGGAAATGGAATGTATGAGTCTTTGTGCGACACCTCTCGGCCAGAGCAGTGATGAATGGGTGGTCCAGTCTAATATGACCGATACAGTAGACACCATAAAATCCTGCATGTAGTATATACTGCAAGACTCTATGGTCCAACGGATGCTCCCACAGGCCAGAATCTGCCCGGCAGCATGTCAACATTGTGTGTGCCTCCTCCTGCATAACTGAATGACTAGTTTAGATAATAGTATTATCATGTAAGATAAAACAAAATGCAAGGTATTTTAATTGTAAGCGTAAATTCCAACAAACGTTATTGCATACTGGATGCTCCCATATACTGTCGGCCCGATGTGGATGAATGAAAAGTGGGACCTTCTCAGGTAGATGTGCCATGAAGCCTGTACAAGTGAAATACTAGATCATAACAATAAAACTCTCATTTAATCATAACAGAAAACTGTAATTATTCCATAAATTACGATTTGTAAAAGAAAAGTATGCTCAGCTATTTCAAAATTTAAATTTGTGTGATACTATATATGCAAGCAATTAACTAAAATGTAATTAATTTTTATTTCAAAAAACTCTATTGGTTAACTGTAATTTAACTATAATAATTAAACTCTAATTATTCAATACATGACGACTTAAAAAAAAAAATGTGCTCGGCTATTTTAAAATTATAAATTTGTGTGCCACTAACATGGAAACAATTCACTAAAATCTAATTATAATCATAAAAAAACTGTAATTATTCCATAATTTATGATTTTTAAATATATATATATATATATATATTTGTACTTTAAGATTTAAAATTATGTGTTATTAAATATGATAAACAATTCAACAGAACCTACCGTTATCTATGCTATAACTAATATAGAAATCTTTTCAAAAATAATTTTAGGGCCTTAGTTACATAAGCTTAATAATGACCATGAATATAGTGCAGTAACATGTAGATAGTTTCCTACATAAATATTTGCCAAAAAATTGAATGAGAAATATTTTTTTCAAAAATAGGTTGATGATTACATTTATGGCATATTTGACAAAACTTAATTATTGATTTTGTAATGCTAAAAGTTTCAATAAAGTATAAAATTTTTAAATTACATAAATTTATTCATAAATTGTAAATGTCAAAAATGCTTGGAGCATTTGAAAATATTAAATTTATTCATAAATATTAAATTTTCAAACGGTAGAAAAACTATTTGATTAAGTATAGAATTTTGTAATACACATTTTCAATCAAGTACACAATAAAAAACTTTGGCCTATGTGCTACAGTTAAATGTTTTTGCATACATATTTAGTTAACTTTATTTGCTTAGTATGTTAGTTGTAATTTTTTTTTAATATAAAACAATTACAATATATAAAGAATTAAAAATTACAAATGATCTATTACAAACAAAAAATGATCTATTTAAAGAATTAAAATTAACAATTACAATATAGTTTAACCTGGGGTCATTTGCATTACAAGTTAAAAATTCACATGGGTTGTCCAATTACAATCTCACAATTAAAAAGCGCAACCATTTTACAATTTCACAATTCACGAAACTCATGTAAGCATTACATAGTCTTCATCGACCAAGCCGCGCCGGACATGTTCGCCTATCATGACTTGTTTGCTGGCACTCCCTGCAACAAGTGGTCAAACGCCTATATGATATATCCATCTCATTCGGAATACGGGACATAGATTTACGACCCCGTCTTACTTCTTGCAGAAGAAGTACATTAGGCATTAAGGTCCACTGTGGATCATCCCAATAATCTTGATGTGGTATTGGATTGAATTTAGTTTCCCAAACCCTCATGTATACAGGAAGCCTATATATTGGATCAACGTACTTGAATGGATTGCCACTGCATTCAGACATAACAGTGAGCATATGCGAACATGGATAGTGTCTTATCTCGTATTTGCCACAACTGCACGTGGGTTGATTCATGCGCACAATCTGTGTATTGCGACCTCGTCTATGGCGAAAAGATGTTTGCATCTCAAATACGCGGCGAGGCCTATCAGACAATATTGATACAAACTAATCAAGTTCATGTTTTTAGGTGTAATTAACTTCACAACATAATAAGAACAATTTAGTTTACATTACAAACTAACCTGTCGTACGATATCAACTGGAAAGTATTTCCTCTTGTGATGCCCTCCGCGATAGTTTTTTGCATCTCTCTAGGGTATTGGAACTCATTCCGTACATCTATTTCTGCTTGGGCTCCCATCTCGTCAAAATATTTTACGAGCCGTCGAAATGTAAACTCAACCATAGTTGAGATAGGTAAGTTCCTTGCACCTTTCAAGACACCGTTGAAGCACTTTGCGTCATTGCTGGTCAATACCCCCCACCGATATCCACCGTCATACGTAAGGGCCCACTCCATAGGATTCATCTTGTGGATCCAATCGATGGCATCTTGGTTAATAGCCTGTATCTGTTCTAAGTAAGCATTACACTTTCGTCATTGATGAGCACTCCCTGCTTTCCATGGAAGTTGTTTCAGCTTCTTATTTTTAAACTTTGTGTTAAAGTTACTACAAACATGTCGAAGGCAGTGCTGATAATATCCAACAAATTGGAGCGAAGGATTCAGCCAATGCCGTCTCACAGCTGCTAAAATACTCTTAGCTCGATCAGATATCAAAGTCACTCCCTGTCGGTCTATGACAATATGTTCCTTGATATTTGAAATGAAGAACGACCCCCAAATTTTTAGCCCAAATGATAATGCAACAATCATGGCTCTCTTAAAGGAAAACCAAATATAGCTTCCCATACTTGCATTACATAATAATAATAGTTCCTCATGCGATATTACATTGATTCAACAACAAGTAAATAACCAAATAAGCACCCCCAAGGGTTTACAACTTTCCAAGGCTTAAGCCCGGTACACAAAATGGTTATTCAAACCCACAAATACATAGCCCTTGGCTTACAAATTGGATCACAACAAATGAGAACTTTAGTGCTCTCAACACACACATTTCCACACCCTCAATTAGGCAGATTCACCACGTCTTTTCCAGCACAAAAATCCGATAGGGTAAGCATAAAGCCAGTAGGAAATCCTTAACTATAGCGACCCCGGTTTTCCTTTAGTGTATATTGTGTTCTAGACTGAGGTTCCGCAGTGTTGGTTGTTGTTTATATCTTGTTTCCATCCTTTAATTCCTCGTATTAGAGTTTTGGAATGTATTGGGCAGGTTTGTATTAGGGTGGTTGTGATTTGAAACAAATGGTTGCTGTCCAGATTTTGGTTTCTTCGCTCGAGCGAGGCTTTTGTCGCTCGAGCGAGCATTGGGTTTTAGTTCCTTCGCTCGAGCCAGGGTTCCTTCGCTCGAGCGAGATTTGAATGGTGTGTCTCTTGGCTCGAGCGAGCACTCTTGCACTCGAGCGTGCGTCTGCGTCTAGTTTGGACCTGAAGGTTGTATTTCTTCGCTCAAGCGAGCTTTCCTTCACTCGAGCGAGCGAGGTCTATGTTTTGAGTTTCTTCGCTTAAGCGAGCACTCTTGCGCTCGAGCGTGCTTCTGGGTTGCAGACCTGAAGCTTCGCATTGTTTGCTCGAGTGACGCTTCTTGTGCTCGAGCAAGGCTCTTTTGTGTCTGGTCGCTCGAGCGACCACTCCTTCCCTCGAGCGAGGCTTGAGTATATCAGTTCATAGCAGCGTGTTTTTATACACTTTTTCACTCTCTTCTTCCTTCAAACCCTAGATCCGGCACACTCTCTCTCTACATATACCTTCTCTCTACAAATACTCCATGTTCAGGGAGTATTCTACCCTAATCCCTTTGTAAGAAAGCTAGGGCTTGGTGTGGGCTTCACTTTGATCCGAAAATTTGTGGATTTAGAGCATTTCGGGTTTCACTCTTCTTCTCTTTTGAGTCTCTCCACTTGAGGTAGGGATAAACTACTCGTCTTTATGAGCTTTAACATAAATTTTAGTCATTTTGATTAAATGGTGAGGTTATGAAAATTTTGGGAAGTTAGGGTTTGATTTTGAAATATACGAAGAGGGGTTTTCCATTGTTGAGTATCATGTGTGTGTGAGACCTTGGAAAATGGGGTTATTGTTGTTAGATTGATGAAATTGAACCTTAGGGTTGATATTTGAGAAAAAGTGAAAAAAAGCCCTAATTGAAATTAAATAATTAATTTGTAAAATTAATTTGGGGAATTATAGAAATATGAAATTGAGTCGAAAATCATGAAATTGGAAAATTATGAGATTGAATGGTGTAGTTGGATTGATTAATCACTCACCTATGAAGATGTATTAATTTATCTGTTTGATAAATTTAATTGCCTGTTTAGAAGTAACTGTTTTGGGCTATTGGTGGAGGATAACCATGATTGTTGTAGAATTGCATGATGATTAGGTAAATTGAAACTAATCGATTGAGATATGTCATTGAATATGACGGTTGGATTAACACATTGTATATGTGCTTTAAATTGGTCATTGTATATGATAAACGTTTAAAGACATTGCATATGTATCTTGTTTGGGAGGAGATAGGGGATGTACTCCATGGTTTTGGAGGAGATAGGGGATGTACTTCCAAACCTGTGTGAGAGGAGATAGGGTATGGACTCCATTGATAATTAAGTTGGTCGGAATGTCCAGGGTGAAAGTTCCGAAATCTTAATTACGTTTGTATAACGTAGATGATTGGAGTATTAAAATGTTAATAATATGAGTTACAGTCTCATTTTGAATTTATGATGAATGGAGTGTTAATAACATGAGTTGTAGTCTCATTTCGAATTGATTATGCTTGAAGTGTTAATAGTATGAGTTGTAGTCTCATTTTGAACTGTTCGGATTAACATTGAGCTATATCTATGAATTGATTTGAATAATGAAACGGAAAGGGATTGAAACATGGTCGTGACTATGGATTGGTTATGGAAGAGACGTACGTTGATTTATGAGTTAAACATTTATCAAATGCTAATGTTTTAGTTAATTCTCATATTATGTTTAGCGTATCTCTACTGGGTTTCGGCTCACTCTATGTGGGACATCATTTTCAGGTACAGGTGATATGCCGCCTCCAAGGATGTAGCTTGGGAGGTTTAGAAGCTGAAGGCTTATGTTTTTGTAGTTTTCTTTTGTATTACATGTAATTCAAGCCAATGGCTTAATATGTTAAGAGTTAGAACTTTCTTTTGTTGAAACCAAGTGTTGACTTGGAAAGTTATAAGCCCGTAGGGCATTTACTTTTGTTGTCAATATGAATACTTTTGTAATGAATATCCTGATAAATGAATATATGTTTATTTCTTCTATGTCTATGGATATCATGAATGACTAGTTTATGTACTTAAATTTGAGGGCGTTACATTAACAAAGTATATACATTTTACACAAGTCACAAGAGATGAATGCACATGCCATGCCATGCCTTTTTGAAAATAAAACACATCTTTATCTTTTGAAAACCATCATGCTCAATGATGTTATGCAACTTCAACTGTTCAAAATTTATCAATTTAATTAAAGGGGGTGGTAAATACAACTCTGGTAATCCTTATGTCGGTGTCTGCAAGTAGACTATACGAGTACTAACAATTGTCATTTTTACCGGTATTAACTGGAAGGCTCGACACCTATCCGCGCGACTTTCTGGTGTTTCACCAAGGACACTTAGGCCAACTTAAACAATTTCATCCACACTGTCACGCCCCACTTTTATTACTCGGAAGTGTTACCAAATTCATTACTTAATTCAATTTCAGAGATAACATGCGGAAATAAACTCTTTAGTCCAATGAGTAGGAATAAATAATCATTCTCTCATCTGAATGCAAATTAAATACAACATGAGCATACTGAATAAAATGCCCGAAGGCTTACATCATTTATTTAAAAGAATCAAGAAGAAAGGTGTAACCCTTTTACAACAATGGCATTCCGCCAACATAAAAGAGGCCCTGTGGCCAACAAATAAAAAGATCCAAAATCTTGTAGCACATCTTGCTTATTACCTGAAAAAGATTCAACAACGTGGGCTGAACATATAGTCCAGTAGGGATCTCAACATGATCCTCAGCGATAACAACTTACAGATAGTTATGATCATGAATGCTCAATATCATACTACGATAGTAATATGGTAGTTTACACAAAATATACATAAGTATGAATTTTTCTCGAAAACAACCGTTTCATTCAACATTATAAGCGATTCATCTTCCTTTTCTTTTCATTACCCTTTGTTCCCAAACTTTCATAACAATATCAACTTAGAAAACAATTCCACTAAGCCCATTACTTTTCTCCCATTTTCCATACTTACAACAGGTTTTCCCTTTTTCAAAACATACTTTCAAATACCCAATTTTCCTCCACACTTTCCCAAAATCTCATAATGGCATTTTGGTTTATTCCCAATACATTCATATCTATACATGCATGCCTTTAATAGAAAGGTGATAGCAAATCATCAACACGTATAAAATCAACAAATGAGGCAACTCGGCCCTCCAAAACTGTAACCATCGTAATCCATGATATATTCAGGTATACTAAGACAATAATAATAAAGCTCTACTCTACCTGCCATAAGCACGACTAGTTAAGGATACACCTTACAATCAAATGACTAGCCATATTCTCCAGACACAAGCTGGAAGGTAATGGTACCTAGTCCAAGTTCTCCAGGCGCTAGCTGGAAGGCACTGGTACCCTTCATTCTAAGTGCGGTATATAACACCAACCATCTCAATATAACAAAGCACAACCAATAAGTGTAACACGTACACATAAACTATTCGCGATACATGAGCAATGTGTTAAAGTATATGAACACATAGGTGTGTGTGGAGTATATCCCCTATCTCCTCCCCCACACTGGAGTACATTACCTATTTCCTCCCTAACAATTATACATATATAATGTATCATAGCACTTCATTACGTACAATGTTCAATCAACACCGGTGTAATGCTAACACAACAATTCAATACAACAATGTCATCCTCCACAGATGACCAAGGACAAAACCTCTAGATGCATGTATTCAATACACCTATTAGAAGACTCAACTATCATGAGATCATAAACCCAACAACAATGCTAGTACGATAGGTAAAGGTAAAACCCCCAAATGTGTGTATTCAACACTCATGATACAATAATTAAATTCTCATATTCATTCTCCGAGACTCACATAGAGTTAACATTTCATTTTCCATTTTCAAGGTCAACTTTCATAAACTTTCCAAGTCAACAAGTTACACCACTTATTCCCAAAAACACTTTTCTCATTCACAAAACCAATTCCATTCTTTTTATTTTACAAAACCAATTCCAATCTCTTTATTTTACGAAACCAATTCCATGGATGATAAAGCCATAATCCAACTCGATTCAATATGTTCATTTCAAAACAACCCCAAAGCCATAGTTAATCCTATAGGCATTAATACCTTCACCCAACTCATATTAACAATAGAAATTTGCAATTATTGTTCAATCAACCTCGCTCTTTAATTTACCAAAACAAAATATAATTTAGGGCTTTTTCTTCTTTCCACAATAACATGCTAATTTACACTCCAATTAACCCAAAGAACTATCAATGATAAATTAATCATTCTCAAACAACCAACCCTAGATTCCCTCACATGGTTTTCAAAGAAATTCAACATGATATGATTTTCATGCAATACAAAACTACCACATGTCTGTCTCTAGACGGTCTATTGAAAAGGAACAAGGAGAATCCCTACCTCAAATGGAGAACCCAAGGGGAAGAAGAGCCAAACTCGGAAGTGCTCCAATCCCAAAGTTTTTCGAATCAAAACGAAGCCCACGCAACCCTCTAACTTTCTTACAAAGAGATTAGGGTAGGAACACCCAAGAACTAGATCAATCACTAGAGAGAGGGTGAGTGTAGAGAGAGAGAGAGAGTCGAATCTAGGGTTTGAGACAAAAGGGGAAATCAAAAAGTGAAGAAGAAGCTGCTATTGCGAACTGATATATACGTTCCTCGCTCGAGCGAAGGAGTGGTCGCTCGAGCGACCAGACACAAAGAAACCTCGCTCGAGCGCACAAAGCCTCGCTTGAGTGAACAACACGAAGCTTCAGGTCTGCAACCCAGAAGCACGCTCGAGCGAAGAAACTCTCGCTCGAGCGAAGAAGCCCAAAACATCCTATAACTCAAATACAAAGTATTGAAGGACGGAAACAAGCTAAATACAACAACCCACGTCTACGGAACCAAGTCAGGAATACAATACAAAATGGAGGGAAAACCGGGATCGCTATACACACCACCTATCAAGACTTACCATCGTATTTACCCCAAAACCATTTTATGAAAACCCATTTCCCAACATTCTTTTATCAATGCAAATTTTCAAAGCTTAACGTAGTCCAATGAATTAAAATGCCAATGTATACTTAATAATGCAATGCAACATTACTGCCATATTCAATTGTTCCACACAATATACCATTGTGATCAAAATTTCCAATCCTTTTTTCCACACAATTCCACAAGATGAATATATATATATATATACTTTTATATCTAATTCATTCAAGAAAATAACGTAATTCCCACATTTCGAGCAATTTTAACAATTTAGTCAATTCAAGACTAAATCAACATTTTGACAATAATTTCCAAAATAAGCAACATTTCTCATTTTTTTCACAAAATTCGTCATTTATATATAAATAAACAATTTTGAAAACATCCATTTGTTTTGGTACACAAAATAAATATGACAACATCTTCCAAGGATTTTTAATATCTTTCAAAGAAAAGACCGAATTTCTAGGTTTTCTCACCAAAACCATTCATCTCAAAAATATTTAGAAGAATCTCTCCAAAATCATCTTTCTTCAATTAATATGGTTGAAAACCTTCAATTTCTATTTTAAAAGGAAAAAAAATTAAACCCTCTTTCAAAATCACTCATCTTCTTGAAATCAACAATTAATTTCTCAAAACTAATCAAAGGATGATTTTGAAAATCATCTAGATCTTGTAAAAACATATATATAACTCTAAGAAAATCCCTACCTCAAGTTTTGAAGAAGAAATGAGATGAAACCCCCAAAATCAATGGTGTCGAAACTCGATCTTCATCGCACACAACAAAGCCCTCGAGATGATAACCAACTTTGGTGAATAACGTAGGTCTAAATCCTAATGGATTTGGAGAAATCAAAGAGAGAAGATGACTTCTAGAGAGAGAAGCTCCCGATCTGGAATTCTAGAGAGTTTTAGAGAGAGAGAGGACTGAAAAAGTGATATGAAATATCAGATTCACTAACTGATATAACATGGTGTGCTCGAGCGTGGAATGCCCCGCTCGAGCGTTAAATACACTAACCCAGTACTTTTGTAGATAGGTCAAACTTCTGAAACCAAACATTCTCTGCTCAAGCGCATAAATGGCCGCTTGAGCGGATAAACAACTTCGAATGCATTTTGCATTTTTGTTTTCGAGGCGTTGCCCCTCAACCTCGTCAGGGCGCTACCTTAGGACCCGCTAAGGGGCGCTGCCCCCTAGACCCCCGCGAGCTGACCGGACAGCTCGACCCTCGCTAGGGCGCTGCCGTTGGACCTGCCAAGGGGTGCTGCCCCCAGGACCCCCGCGAGCTGACCGGGCAGCTCGACCCCCGACCGGCCCAGTCGAAGTGGCAAAACATAAAAGAAGGATCGAAACGGGGATTGCTACACAAACTCTCCTCGTCGACAACAACGAATGCAAGCGGTAATACTTTACCATTGGCAGTGACGATCGTTGCTACAAGCAACACATATTAAAAAAAAATCATATTAAAAAATTCAAAAAACTACTTAGAAATTATAATTAAAGGTTGATATTTATTAATAATTTGGTCCCACAATAATAAAGTTACACGCCATTGATTTAAAAGTCTTAAGTAAATTTATGATCATTTTTTTGAGTTTATAAAGCTTATATCTTTCAATGCTAGCTTTTTTTTTTTTTTTTTTTTCGGCATGACACTATAGTTTTGATACAATTATTTATGCTATCAGGTAAATTGTAATACTATTATCCCAACAATCTTCATAATTAAATCTTGGGTTTTTTACTCTACGTGATATTTAGATTTTTTTTTTACTCTACGTGGTTTTTTTTTTTACTCCCTATGTGGAGACTTGGTATCTTTTCTGCGTGAAGGTTCTTTTTCTCCATTTAGGATTTATTTTATTTTTGTACTCAGACTTATTTTATTAGAATGACTTATTGTTAGATGTATAATATATTAAATCTTGTGTTTTCTCAAAAAAATAAAATAAAATAATAAATCTAAAAACAAAAAATTAAGACTTGTACTAAAATTAAAATTTGATATTGGTAATTTCGAACACAAATAGACATGCAATGTATTCTATTATATAAATGAAAAATTTCACATTTAAAAATAAAAAAAATTAAAAAAAAGAAGTAACGCTCCCTGCATACAATCACTATCACATTTAATATTTGCTAAATGATTTTTTTTTCTTATTAATCAAATCCGACTAATCTTTAAATAATTCTTTTTATTAATGAAAAACTATCTAAAAATTTAAATATAAAATTATAAATTCATAAACATTTGCACCTACTTTTGAGTTACATGAATTAGGTATTTTTACATTTGTTAGAAAACTGGTATACTTACAAAAAAAAAAAAAAAAAAAAACTTGTGATT
>NW_021027665.1:162197-180722 GCF_004153795.1 Camellia sinensis | reverse complement strand
AGCACGCCTACACAGAACACGACTGAAATAAACTCAAAATGATACCAACCGCTGTATTCTATAGCATACTCAATCGATTAGTTTTAGTTTGCCTAATCATCATGCATTGTCTACAACAATCAAGACTATCCTCCACCGATAGCCCAAAGCAGTTATTTCTAAACAGAAAATAAATGCACCAAATGGATAAAATATCAACATTTCAACTAGGTGAGTGATAAATGATCCAACTACACTCTTTAATCCCATATGTTCCCAATTTCAACATTTTCAATTCAACTTCTCATTTCTCAAAATTAATTTTACAAATTAATTCATCAATGTAATTAGGGCATTTCCCATAATTAACAAAACAACCCTAAGGTTCCATTTCTATCAATAACCCAACATTTATCTCATTTCTCCATGCTAAACATGCATATAGGCTTATATAAATGAAATCCCAACTTTTGTAAAATTACACAAAGGCCCAAACTTTCTCAAAATTACCCAACAACCCCCAACTCATCAAAATACTAAAATTCAAAGACAAAACTCATGAGAAGGAGTAGGATATCCCTACCTCGAAGTTAGAGCTCAAACGGGAGAGTTGAAGAAAACCAAAATGCTCCAAACTCAAAGATCCACGGATCAAAATGGAGCCCTCGACGATCCACAAACTTGTTACAAAGGCCGGAGGATAGTGAGACACTCTAACTAGATCAAACCCTAGAGAGAATGGAGTTTCTAGAGGGAGGAGCTCTCAAAACAACTTTTTAGAAAGTAAGAGAGAGAGAGAGAATGTAAAACGTGATTTTAAAATGCCCAGCTGCCGACTGATATACGACATTCCCGCTCGAGCGGAGAACACAACGCTCGAGCGTCAAGAACAAAAAACTAGGTACGCTCGAGCGCAAGAAGGCCCGCTCGAGCGCCAAGACACAAGAATAAAGTACATCCGCTCGAGCGCGAAACCCAGTCCGCTCGAGCGTAGATTTCCCCCTCCCAGAACTTACACCAAAAAGTACTACCTGCTCGAGCGCGACCGCTCGAGCGTAAAGAAACCCGCTCGAGCGTAAAAATCACACCTGCAGAAGTTTTGCAGGGACACGAAAAACTGGGAGTGTGCAATCTTCGCTCGAGCGCAACAAGGCCCGCTCGAGCGGAATGACCAAAAACTTGGCAACAAGATTTCAGACCAAGGTTCGACCCACCTGTTCGAAACATGCCCAACATATCCTAAAACTCAAACAAATGGAATTAAAGGATGACAACCAGATAGATACAACTACCAACTCCACGGAACTGAGTCCGGAATACAACAGAACAGTAAAGGGACAATCGGAATCGCTATACCGGGAGACCACTTTTGTGGTTGCATACCACTTTTGATGCTCGTAAGCTAGTTTTCAGGATTTTCGGCCGCGTGTTTTGCCTCTCGATTTCTCGTCTTGCATCCGTTTTGGTTTGTTTTTGGTACAAACCTTGTTTTCCTTGTTTGGAAGGTGGTCTAAGGGTGGGAGACCAGTATTTCTTCTGGCCGACCACTTTTTCTTCTGCTAGCCAGTTTTCTGGTCGGACAATTGGCTTTCTTGGTCTTTGGGGCATCTTTTCTGGTCAGCCACCACACCACTGCATTGTTTTCATGCCCTGGACTTCTCCCACCTATAGTCGACTAGTTTTTGTCTCTGTGGACCACTTCAAGTGGTTGACCGACCACTTTAAATAAGTGGTCGGCTGCTTTTTGGCACATTTTTGGAGATATTTTCCTCTAGCGGACATTAGAACCATCCTCCATACACGTGTATAGAGGGATTGGCTTGTTGCTTAGCTTCTCCTAGAAGCTTTGGCTTTCCTCTTCTATAAGAGGGAAGCTCCCCCTCCCTCCTCTAGGTTCAGAAAATTGCCATTAGAAGGATATATATAGCTTTGTCTCTATATTGCCTTGTTTCTCCATTTTTGTGCATCAAAAGTCTAGATTTGTCTTAGTTTAACACACAAACACGCACTCAAACACCTTGCTTGGGTTGCTGAGGGGCTAAGAGGTTGTTTTTGGTGTTCTTGGACTGGTTTAAGCTTAAAGAGGCTGCTGGAGTTACAGTTATAAAGGTGGTCTTCAAGGATGAGCATTTGACCTTTAAATCCCCCTTTCTTGCTTAAGTTTTTAAGCCTATTTGCATACTGTTTTGAGCTTAACTTATAACTGAAAAAAAGTTCCATTTTTAAGTGCTTAAAATAGTTGTTTAGGTCACTTTTTTGTTTGGGGTGTTTTACCCCCTCTTAGGCCTTGTTAGGCCTTATTTTGAGCCATCCCTTTAGGCTCTTGTTGACCCTTTTGTATGACCTTTATACCACTGAAATCCAAAGGATTTTCAGTGGTGGAAAGGTGGTTTTGGTGTTCTAAATAGGAGAGGGTCATCCCCTCTCCTTTGTGTCTTGTTTACTAGCTTTGAATGCCTCATGTTTGAGCACTTTTGTTAAGTTTATGTTGGCCATATCTTAGCTTGTATTTGTGCTTATTTTGCTGAGGCATACCACTATTTTTGCTTGCTTTGGTCACTCCATGCATGGTTGATACACTTGTAGTGTAAATCACACAATCTAATCTTGTATGTCTCATGTTTGAGCATGTCTTTCTAGCATGTTTTCTTTCCATTTCAGCATATTTTTGGTGATGTTTTGCCATGTCATAGCTTTGTTTTGATTTGGTTTGGTTGGCCCTTGCATGGTCCATACACTTGTAGTGTAATGCCATGAAATAGCCTAACATGCATCATGTCTTGACATGTCATTTTAGCATGCTTTTGGCTTAGCCTAAAGAAGATTTTGTTCATGTTTTATCATGTCTAAGGTTTGATTTGTGTTGTATTGGTCATCCATGACTTGCTTTGTATAGCCTTGGTTCAACCTAGCTTGCTAGCTTTGTGTATTAAGTCCACTAGCATGCATTGCTTGGCATATTTCAATGATTTGGCATCACTTCTTATGTGATTTCAGTCCATGTTTCATGGCCATGCATTCACATTTGTCACACATTCAATGCGTTGGAGGATTTCCCCATTTATGCCTTAACATGAACCATTGCGTATGCCTTCATGCCATAGCTTGCGAGCCATCATTTCAATGTGTTTTTAGGGTTATTTTGCCATGATATAACTCTAATTTTTATTGCTTAAGTCATCCCATGCTTGGTCCTAATAGGTGTAGTGTAATCCACCTTATTTGCCTTGTACGCATCATGCCTCATGCTCACAATGCTAGCATATTTTGACCTACTTCCATGCATGTTTTAGACTCATTTTAACATGTACTAGGACTGTTTTGGGTTGCCTTGATCACATGCTTCATGTTTTGTATACTTGTAGTACAAATGCTCTTACTTGCCTCCAGCTTTGAGCATCATTGCATGCTTCATTTGTGTTGTGTACATGATTTGGCATCACCTAACATGACATTTCAGAGTGTATAGACTTGCCATGTTCTCACTTCATTCATGCTTCAAGCGTCATTGGGTGTTGTGCATTATTGTCTAGTTTATGCCTTAGCTTGTATGCTTGCATGCCTAGGCATTTGAGCCCTCATCTTAGCATGTTTAGATCCTTATTTTGACCTACTTGAGCTCTGTCCATGCTTGGTTCATGCATTTGTGCCATGTATTACATGCCTCATTTGTAGTCTTCTTTACTAGCTTCATGCTTTAAGGACCCTAGCATGCCATACTTGTGTTGATTGAATGATTTGGCATCATTTCTTACCTCATTTCAGTGCACTTAGTGTTGTTACAATTCCACATCTTTCACTCTTTTAGTGCTCTTGAGAGTTGCACCTTAGTGCCTCAATTGGTGAGCCAATTGGCATGCATGCTTGTATGTTTTTTCAGTGCCTTCATTTTAGCATTATGGCCACTATTTTGGCATGACTGAGGTCTGTTCATTTCGGTTTAAGTCCATTGAGTATGTGGTTTGCAGATTGTGGCATGCTTGTTGCATTACATATTGTTGCCCTTATTACATTGCATTGTGCATGCATGCATTACATTGCGTTAAGAACCCTATGATTGCCTCGCATTGAGTATGCCATCTAGTTCTTAGCATTTAGCATTATGTATGCCATCTTATTTCTTGCATTGTATATGCTAGGTTGCTAATTGCATTGCGCATGCCATGTAGTTGCATGTTTGCATACTAAGGTTGCATTACATTGCATTGAGCATGCCATATTATGTGTTGCATTTGTGTTTGGAATAGGTGTTAGTCCAAACACGGGAAACGAGGGACATTTTATACTTCAAATGATGAAACGTGCCTCAATTCCCGGTCGCCGACACTCTTGATCATACATGATAGAG
This sequence comes from Camellia sinensis, assembly GCF_004153795.1. Taxonomy (NCBI): domain Eukaryota; kingdom Viridiplantae; phylum Streptophyta; class Magnoliopsida; order Ericales; family Theaceae; genus Camellia; species Camellia sinensis. The sequence continues at coordinate 176,395 of NW_021027665.1, read as the reverse complement.
TCTTAGGCTTTATGTGTTTACTTGTGCATTCATTTCCATATTGAATTGTACAACTTCGTCTCTCGGCCATCATGCATTGAAATACGTGATTAGTGGCCCGAGGGTCGAGAACCTACACTCCCTTGAGTTCATGACATGATAGGGAGGGTGGTTGTGCACACATATCTTGCAAATACATTGCCATGCCCTTTCTTGCTCTCTGTTGCAGAAAGCTGGGATTCAACAGCAACAACTGGCCGGCCAGCTAGAAAAGTAGCTGGCCGACCACTTTTCTGGTTTTTCAACAACCAAAAGTGGTCGGCAGGTGTCTGGAGAGGCCAAAAGTGGTCGGCCACCCTCCCACAGGATTCCTAAGGTGGATTTTCAGCTTTCTGGAGCTTGGTGCAAGTTTCTGAGAACAAATGAAAACAGAGGCAAATCGGGGCATCGCATTGGATTTCCGAACGAGGCGACCGGGCTTGCATGCATCTAGTCTTCTCCCTCCAAGAACCTCTTGTTTTACTGCTTTCCTTAGCTGCCATGCTTAGATAGCTAGCTTACGCTTTGGTTTGTACTTTAATTAGTTAATGCGTTAGCTATTCAATTCGTTTTGTAATAATTAGTTAACTAAGATTAGTTAATTAATTTGTTGTGTAATAATTAGTTTAATTAGCTTATATTAGCTAGTTAGCTTCTTATTCGGTCTCTCCCTCAAGAGAGCCAAGTGTTGTAATAAGCGTGCGTGTGTGTGATGCATGTCTTCCAACCCCCATTTCTTTCTCCCTTTTACTTAACCGCTTACGATGGTTAATTTAGGACATGTTTCATTTAGCATACCTTATGCTCGCATGTTTGCATCATTCATCTATATTGCATGCACCGGGCTCGGCGCATCATACTAACCACATTGTATTTCAATACCTATTTGAATACGTGTATCAAATTGCATTTCATATGCCATTCTAGAATAGCCGAGCCTATTTTAGGTACATTTTCGCATGTGTTGCATTAGCCATATAAACATGAACTAGGATCATGCATGATTTCTAACTAGTTCTTTGTTTTGGCTCGGAGTACACTGTGAGTGTTTATGCTTTAGCATACTGCATGTGTGTTAACATTGCCATAAAAGCATGCATGCCATGAGGCTAATTGCTTATGCGATTAACTGCCTGAGTGCCTGTGGGTGAAGGTTGGATTACCTGAATTAGAACAATTCATTGAAATCCGCATTTTGGCCTACTTGCGAGTAGCAAACTTCAAACCATTTTCCAAACAAACGGACATGCGATGCTTTGTTCCAAATTAGGCGATCTAGTTTATATTTGTTTGCTGTGCGCATCACATAGTAAGACTAGCTAATTAATCGGAATAAGAACACATGTGTTTTCAAAAACAAGATATCATATTTAGTACAGGCCGATCTTTGATCGGGCGAGCGGGGGTGCTCATTAAATGACCTTCCCCAATCGTACCCAAGTTCCCGAGCCGAGACAACTTTGGTGATGACGGACATGTGGCCTTAGGCACAAGTCAGGGTTTCCTAAATGCCCCCCAAAAAAAATATTTAGGTGGCGACTCTGTATCTGGCAAAGCAGTCCATGCTTGGCACTTCTTTATTAAAAATCAATTTTCCAAAATGATTTGTCGGATTTGGACTCTTTGGTGATTTATCGGTCTCACATTGCACATTGTGAGATTAGATTCAGAACCGTGACATTTGAGTCCGAATTGTGGTAAGCCCAAATGAACAGAACGGAATCCCGCGCCATTCTTCGCGCGCGGAGCCCGGGATGTTCGGGGCGCGTCCACAATTATACTAGTAATTAATAAGATAATTTCAAATTGGAGTTCTTCATACCCCAAAAATTTCAGTAATTCGTACCCTCTAAATTATTTACATTATAAAATTTTTAAAAATAATTTCTAAATTAAGTTTTATCAAATATTGATCTATTCTATTTGTTATCTATATTATTTGTTATATTTCTATATTATATAAAGTTAATTATATTCTTTTATTTATTACTATTATTATTTTTGCTCATATGTCATTTATATTTTTTTCCTTCTTTTATAAATCACACTTTAATTTGCTTATGATCTTATTTTACATTTATTCTTAGTTGTTCATTATCTAGAAATAGAAATATTGTCTGAAAATAAAAATATTATCTACTTCAACATGACATTTTAAAAATAAGTTCATAAGATTTAATACCGCTTATTTAAATGGATCATCATTATACTCGTAAAAATATGCATTTTCAATTACAAATTTTTTCAAAACTGAATTGCATAATAAGATGGAAGATGATTTTATAACAAGTTATTTGATAATATTTATTTAGAAAGATATTAATTAAGATTTTGATATCGAGCTTATCACAAATATTTTTATATATATTATAAAAGTGGATATTACAACATTTTCAAATAGTTAACTTTAGTGGACGGAGACATAATAATAATTAATACTTTATTAAGTTAATATAGACAAAAAAAAAAAAATGTCCAATTATATTTTTGTTGTCAATTATGTTGACTAAAAATCTTCGTTTAATAGTAATATTATTCATTTTTTTTTGTGTTGGTATAAATGAAAATTTAAAATTTTATTATAATTTTTTTTGATGAAAAGTTACATGTGTTTTTGTCCCAAAACTCAAATCCTAGATTCGTCTCTACTTAAGTTTAGATTATTTTGATCTTTTTCTTATTGTAAACTTTTTATATATTTAAGTAAATTTTAATAATTATATATGTAAGCAATACTTTCGTGTTATAGCGATTCGGTTTTCCCTCCATTGTTTATTATATTTCGAACTTGGGTTCCGTCATGGTTGTTGTTGTCTTTATCTTGTTTCTGTCTTTTAAATTCTTTATATTTGAGTTTTGGGATGTGTTGGACATGTTTGAAACAGGTTGGATGTGATTTGAAATAAATAGTTGCTGCCCAGATTTTGGTTTTTTCGCTTGAGCGAGGCTTTTGTTGCTCGAGCAAGCTTTGGGTTTTAGTTCCTTCGCTTGAGCCAGGATTCCTTCACTTGAGCGAGCTTTGAGTGGTGTGTCTGTTGGCTCGAGCGAGCACTCTTGCGCTCGAGCGTGCGTCTGCGTCTCTTTTTGACCTGAAGGTTGTGTTTCTTCGCTCGAGCGAGATTTCATTCGCTCCAGCGAGCGAGGACTATGTTTTGAGTTTCTTCGCTTGAACGAGCACTCTTGCGCTCGAGCGTGCTTCTGGGTTGTAGACCTGAAGCTTCGCATTGTTCGCTTGAGCGATGCTTCTTACGCTCGAGTGAGGTTCTTTTGTGTCTGGTCGCTCGAGCGACCACTTCTTTGCTCGAGTGAGCCTCGAGTATATCAGTTGTAGCAGCGTGTTTCTACTTCACTTTTTTATCCCCTTTTTCCTCAAAACCCTAGATCCAGCACACTCTCTCTCTACATACACATTCTCTCTAGAAATACACTTAGTTCTTGGGTGTCTCTACTCTAGTCTCTTTGAAGAAAAGGTGGAGCTTTGCTTGGGCTACACTTTGATCCGAAAAAGGTTGGATTTGGAGCACTTTGTGTTTCTTCCTTCTTCTCCTTTGAGCTCCGAAACTTGAGGTAGGGATAACCTACTCCTTTCTATGAGTTTTGACATAAACGTTAGGTATTTTGTACAGATGGTATTGTTTGGGAGTTTTGGGAAAGTTAGAGTTTGTTTTGAAATTATAAATGAGGGGTTTTTAATTGTTAAGCTCCATATATATGTGAGACCTTGGAAAATGAGATTATTGGTGTAAGAATGAGGAAATTGAGCCTTAGGGCTAAAGTTGAAAAAAAAAAGGAGAAAATGCCGTAATTAAATGTGATTAATTAATTTGTATAATTAATTTGGAAAAATATGGAAATATGAAATTGAGTTGAAAATCATGAAATTGGGAAGTTATGAGAATGAATGGTGTAGTTGGATCGATTAATCACTTACCTATGAAAATGTTGATAATTTATCTGTTTGATATATTTATTTATCTGTTTAGAAATAACTACTTTGGGCTATCGGTGGAGGATAGTCTTGATTGTTGTAGACACTGCATGATGATTAGGCGAATTAAAACTAATCAACTGAGTTATGTCATTGAATATGACTGTTGAATTGACACATTGAATATGTGTTTGGATTGATCATTGTATATGATAAAGCGTTTAAATATATTGCATATGTATCTTGTTTAGGAGGAGATAGGGGATGTACTCTATGGTTTGAGAGGAGATAGGAGATGTACTCATAAACCTGTTCGGGAGAAGATAGGGGATGGACTCCGTTGATAACTAAGTTGGCCGGAGTGTCCAGGGTGAAAGTCCTGAAACCTTAATTACGTCTGCATAACGTAAATGATTGAAGTATTGAAGTATTGATAATATGAGTTGTAGTCTCATTTGAATTGATTATGATTGAAGTATTGATAATATAAGTTGTAGTCTCATTTGAATTGATTATGATTGAAGTATTGATAATATGAGTTGTAGTGTCACTTTGAACTGTTTGGATAAACAATGAACCATATCGATAAATTGGTTTGGATAATGAAACAGAAAGGGATTAAAATGTGGTTGTGAATATGAATTGGTTATGGAAGAGATGTACGTTGGTTTATATGAGTTAAACATTTATCAAATGCTAATGTTTTAGTTAATTCTCATATTATGTTTAGCGTATCTCTACTGGGCTTTGGCTCACTCTATATGGGACATCATTTTCAGGTGTAGGTGATATGCCGCCTCCAAGGATGTAGCTTGGGAGATTTATATGCTGAAGGCTTATTTTTTTTTGTAGTTTTCTTTTGTATTACATGTAATCCAAGCCAAGGGTTTAATGTGTTAAGAGTTAGAACTCTCTTTTGTTGAGACCAAGTGTTGACTTGGAAAGTTATAAGCCCGCAGGGCATTTACTTTTGTTGTCAACATGTAATACTTTTTGTAATGAATACTCTGATAGATGAATATATGTTTATTTCCCCTATGTCTATGTGTATCAAGAATAATTGATTTATATGTATTATTTTGTGGGCGTTACAACTTTCATAACAATGGTCAAATATATAATAATAATAATAATAATAATAATAATAATTTAGAAATATAATCATTGGATCACAGTTTTCTTTTTTAATATATAAAAGGTCCCATATTAAGAGTTCGTTTTGAATTTCAAAAATGTCAGAGTCGTTCCTGACCAATTAATTTTGTTTTCATGTTTTTTTTTTGTTTTTTTTTTATTTTTTGTTTTTATGTGAGTTTAAATAACATAAATAGTTAATCATGTGAAATAATTTCCAAAATCGATGAAAACGTGAATGGTGCTGGTGGTTGGGGCTAGGGGTGTGTGCGGTGCGGGTCGGTGCGGTTTGAGAGAAAAATAGAAACCGTATGGCGGGTGGCGGATTGATAAAAGTGTCACTAGAATTTGCCATTTTCCTTATCAAAAATCGGCGGTTCGGTTGGCAAATAATGACGTATTTTCCTTGGCGGTTCGAGCGGATTGGCGGTTTATAAAAAATATAATTCAAATTACAAAACTTAAATCAAAGAGTAAAAAAAAGACGAGAGATACCGTGATGTTAAGCATCTTGCGAAGCTTTCTTCTGATGCAGCAAGTGTAGCAACAACATGATAATATCAACGACTATACCATCAGTTCATTACAAGTATCTGTGGAAGCTACAATGATCAAATACAATACATAAAGTTAATATCATTCAGGGTTTACAGTATATTGAAAATGTTTACTGTTGAAAAGTATTTAGATTGAAAAGTGAGCTGATGCAAGTTTGCAACATGGCCAGAAAAAAAAAGATTGAAAAGTGAATTGGAATCCAACTTTATTTTGGATTGCTGACATCTTGAATTCCCCTGGAGCAGTAATGTAATACTATATTCTAAGGTATAGAACAACAAGCAAACTTAAGTACAAAAGAATTTTTAGAATATTATAAAACATGATTTAATAGCGGTGCGGGTCGGTGCGGTGCGGTTTGGAAGAAAAATAGAAACCGGCGGATTGATAAAAGTGTCACTAGAATTTGCCATTTTTCTTACCAAAAATCGGCGGTTCAATTGGCAAATAATAACGAATTTACCTTGACGGTGCGGTTCGGTGCAATTTTAACGGTTTCGGCGGTATTATGCATACCCCTAGTTGGGGCTACACATATACATCATTTGGCATGTGCTTCTGCTCGTGGCCAATTTTATATATCTATAAATATTGCCTAAAAACTCATTTAATAAAACTTATGTTAGACAATAGCCTCACATAATCTATTTATAAATTATATAAACATAATGAGTTTCTAATAAGGAGATGTGTGAGAGTTTCAAAATTTCATTCTAAAATTGTTAAATTTTTAGTTTACTAAATAGATTACAAAAAGCTTATTGACCAATCTATATAATTAATTATTTAAAGGTAATTACCCCTTGATTTATGGATTACAAAATGCATGATTTATAATTTTTAAATTGGACATTATATCTTCTCTCCAATCTATACTCTCTAACTTAAAATATTATCATATATTATTTGTACACATATTGATTTATATTAATTTTAATAATTTATTTGACACCCCTGTTAGGGATACACACTACATAGTATAATTTATATATTATATATCAATATTAATAACCAGATCAAACAAAATCTTAATAATTATGTCAAAACTGAGCTCAATTAATAAATTGTCCTAAAAATTTAGTACCTAATTTATATCCATATCTATCTATCTATATCTATATATTATAACAGCATAAGGCTCTATATATTTTAAAGTATCACTACAAGAAAATACACCTTTGGCGACTAAATTTTTAGTCGCCAAAAGTCCCTTTTTAGTCGCCAAATGTCAAATTTCCACTTTCCCCGACAAAATCTTTTAGTCGCCGGGTTTGTCGCAAATAGACGGTCGGCAATACCTTTGGCAACAAAAAAAACTTTTAGTCGGCAATACACAGGTTTTCAGCGACTAAGGTTTTAGTCGCCAATAGTCAATTCCATTTTTGGAAATTATACCTTTGGCGACTAAACTATTAGTCGCTAATAGTGGATTATTATTTTTATTATTTATACATTTGGCGACTATTTTTTTTTAGTCGCCAAAAGCATTTTTGAAAAAAAAAAAATTTTCCTTTGTGCCTCAGAAGCTCCCACGGTTCGAACCTAGGACCTCCAAGTTCCAAACCTTGACCATACACTCCACCCCACTATGCCATCTCATGACTATAATTGCAACTTATATTATTTATATATTACTTTCATCAGTATTAATACACAACTATATATATAAATGTAATTATATATATTCAAATATAATTTATGTAAAAAATAAATTATTTATTAAAAAAATTTTAGATCACTTTTGGCGATTAAAAAAATTATTTAGTCGCCAATTGTATTATTTTTGGGCTACTAATTAATTTTCCGTCGCTAAAGAAAACCATTCCGCCTAAAAACCTACCCTTTTGGCGACTAAACTTGTTTTTGGTCGCCAAAAACCTCCCCCTTTGGCTACTAAAGTGAATTTTAGTCGCCATAAACCTGTTTTTAGCTACTAATTTTTTTTTAGTAGCCAAAAAGCTTGACCTTCAGCGACGAAACTGTTTTTAGTCGCCAAAACAGGTACAATCAGCGACCAAAGTGGTTTTTAGTCGCCAAAACCTTAACGTTTGGCTACCAAATGGTTTTAGTCGCCAAAAACCCTAACCTTTGGCTACTAAAAATATTTTTGTCGCTAAAACCCCTATATTTGGCGACTAAACTGCCTTTTAGTCGCTAAAACCATTACATTCGGCGACTAAAGTCTTTTAGTCGGCAAAAGTGACCAATTTTGGCGACTAATTCCATTTTAGTCGCCAATTCCATGACTTTCAGCGACGAAAATTCCCATTTTAGTCGCCAATAGTGTTTTTTGTTGTAGTGTATTAATCTAAACTTTCTATTTTTTTTTTTAATTTTGAAAGTTAAGAAATATGCCTAACATAAAAATATTGGCACATCTAACCATATCTATAATTTTGGAACTTTAAAATCCTTATATAAAAAGTCAAAAAAAAAAAAATAAAAATAAATAGCCATATATAACTTATATTTAATTTAAAATTTAAACATTTTAAGAGAATTGTTTAAATCTAACTATAGCCTTACATGTATCATGTGGAAAATTCGAAAAAACTTAGGTGACTAAATATTTACAACCAGTTTCTTAATTAAAAAGGAAATTTCACACATACATATCAGAGAAAATTTAATGTGTTGTGCATATTTTTATGCAACGTCTAAATATACATGTATCGTGCCTAAAATTAGATTTGATTTTAACACTATCTTTTAACTATATTTACCACTTTCATACTAAACAAACTCATATAATATGTTATATATATATATATATATGTATATTATCTTTCCATTACTTTTTAACACTTTCATCCTAAACAAACTCAGCCTAAGAATTGAACTTGAGCCAAGGTGTAACGCCCCCAAAATATTATCATAAGAACAACTCAAATTTACTACAATCAACATGGTCTTGTTCCCAACTTAATAACTTCCATTTCATAAATGTATACGAGATACAATGCCTCATCATTAACATCATCATCAAATTTCTAACATTTGTATTCATTATACTCTATAAATTAACAAAAGTATTCCACATGCAATTATACATTCAACATTTCCTAGAATATGAATCTATAGCATGTGACACAACAAATCAAATACAATTTAATGCCCTCATGGGCTACAAGTTCCAAGGTTTATGGCCGGTTACACAAACTGGTTATCGAAACCTATACATGTATAGCCCTTAGCTTGTCAAAATAACAATAAAAAGAAAAGAGCCATGTGCCCTCAAAATACATTCCAAGCCTTTAACTCGGTGGGATCACCGCATATTTTCCTGTATAAAATCTATTAGGGTGAGCACAAAACCCAATAGGAAGATCTTAACAAAGTATATATACTTTATATAGTCTTTTGAGATGAATGCATATGCGATGTCATACTCAAAATATATTTCTTTATCGTTTGGAAATCCCACGATGAAAATTTAAAAAAAAAATACAACAATTCGATAACTTTAATATAATTCAAGGGGTGGTAAATATGACTTAGGTAATCCCTAGGTTGATATCTGCAAGTATGGGTTTCTAATCGGAAGGCACCTGGTACCTCTTCCGCGCGCGTTTTCAGTCTTTTACCGTGGACGCTCAAGCCAACTTAACCAATTCCAAACTACACTCCCTATCCAGACTTACCAACGTATTTACTCTAAAACAATTCAAGATGATCTTGTTTCACAAAACAATTCCTTTCTCAAAGCAATAATTTTCAAATGCAAATTCGAAATCAATAATAACGAAGATGAAATGGAAGGGAAATTATATTTCCACACACCTACTTATTTCAGTGTACATTATTTCTCAATGTACACACTTATTAATTTAACTTTTGGTTATTCTTCTCATTCATACACTTAACGTCCAATTAGATCCTAACTTATATCCTTGTACACACATCACCTAAACCCTCATTCTACACACCTTTACCTCCTTCACCCATTTCAACACAACTATGAATGGTGGTTTAAAATCAAAGACTACCCAGATGATTGTTTCAACTAAGAAGAAGATTATTTTTTTTTATCGAGAAATGGCTGAATCTGTGTATTTTATTTTTGCTTTTTCCTTGTCATTATTTGCTTTGGAACATTCTCATGGTCAAAATAGTATCACGCATTCTACAAAAGAAAGAACCACATCAGACATCATTGAACATAAGGAGAGGGCACAACATCTTGGTATTCCAATAATTTCTTTTCTTTCTTTTTTTTTTTCCTTCCCCCCCCTTTTTTCCACAGTTTAACCAAAAGACAACAGCTTCTAAGATATAAATAATATTTAAATAGCTAAATAGAAAAATTCCAAGTTAATTAGGTATCCAAAACACATGATAGTGGCCATTAAAAATGAGGGAACAAGGGCAGTATCAAATATGCTGTACTAAGATTTTAAGAACGGAAAAGATTCCTCGATGTAAAGGCTAGATTGCATGATTAAGGTTTTGCTTTGCTTTGACAGCAAAAGGGTTAAAGGTTGGATTGCAGTTTTGGTCATTGAACAAACTTAGGAGCGACAAAGTGAATGACCTGGAGCTATCAAGGAAGCAAAGAGTTTAATGGACTTTAAAGGAAGTTCAGTGGAAGAATGATCATGAAGCATCAACATACAAAGCAAATAATTACAAGGAAAAAACAAAAATTAAATACACAGATCAACTAGCAAGAATGATTTGATCGATAAATGGTTGAATCTGTGAATGATTAGTCGAAGAAAAATAAGAGTTGGAAGCGATAGACAGACGTATTTGGGTCAAATCTTCAGATTTGTGTGAAGAGGAACACCACGATGCTCATCAGATGTAGAGTTGAGGTTTTTTTTATTTATTTTTTTGAAACTAAAAAATGTGTATTCAGATTTATTTTGTTTGTTTGTTTTAAAAAGATGTGTACATAACAAAATTTAATATAATATTGTGAGTATGTTTTGATGTCCATTATAGTAATTTTACTTTAGGATATAGTTGTCATTAAAATAATATTTTATTAAGTGTGTGCACAGAGGTAAGTTGGTGTGTGGAAATAAAATTTCCCAAAATGAAATGTCAAAGTGACATGTACCAATGCATTATAATAGTTCAATTTTCAATTCCACAATACAATCTTCCATTGTGACCAAATTTCCATATCTCTCCTCAATGTAATATCCTAATATCATCATACATACATACATTCTCCACATGTTAATCATCATTTTCAAACTTGGTTTATTCAAGACAAACCAACAATAAGCTATTCATCAAGTTTCAAAATCAAACATTTCTCATTTTTTCCCATGGAATCCCTCATTAAATGCAATTATAGAAATCCCTTCGTCAATTATTCACCATAATAATTTATCAAGTATGAATTTCATAATAACTCAACATTTTCCCCAAAATCCCCAAATTCCTAAGGTTTCCACCAAAACAAGATTTTTTTCATTTTTGAAAGGATTCTTCCCAAACAACACTCACACTTAACATAGCTTATACTCTCAAAAGTTTGGAAAATATAGAGAAAATCTACTTTTAAAATCACTTAGAGATCATGAACCCAAAATCATAGTTCAAAATATGAGAGAAAGGTTCCAAACAAGCATAGACTTGCAAAATCTAAGAAAGTCTCTACCTCAAGCTTGGAAGAGGAAAGAGGGAAGAACCCTAAAATCCAACGTTGAGGAAATCTTGATTCGATCGGTGAAAATGTAGCCCTTGTCGCCCTCTTCGATTTGACATAAAAAGCCCTATCAAAATCTTGATAGTTTTTGCTAAATCTTAAAGAGAAGTTTGAGTTTGGGTGGGTTTGTAGAGAGATGGAGGAGAAAAGATGAATATATAGAGAGATATATGAAAAAGTGTGTAAAACGCGTTTTTTGCATCATATTTGAGGAAAAGAGCTCAAAATTCCAGATAGATGTGTCGATTCAAGATGTGTCGAAAACCGCACGAGCGGTTCAAATTTTGCACAAGCAGAAATCTAAATCTACGCGAGCAAATTCACATGCCTCTCACAAGCGGTTTGAGCCAGAGAAAAACCCATAATTTCAACCAAATCTGTATGAGCGATTTTTAGATTTGCACGAGCGACTTTCTGTCCATAATTTTCCAAATCCCTGAGTAATTCCGCTCGAGCTGTTACCAAATCTGCATGATCGGTTTTGCCAGCAAAAGCCAAAGCCAAAGCCAAAGCCAAAAATTTGATTCCACACCCCAATACAAGTTCCAACGCCCAAAACTCAAAATTTTAACTCGAAAACGTTAACAGAGGTTAAGAGGGAATTGAAATCTCAAAGACCCAATACAAAAATTAAAATGCCGAAAGTAAAATAAACCACCTGACTACGCAATACCGATCAAGTCTAGAACCCTGGACATTACACAAGGATTATTGGCATAAAAGTTTACTCAAATTCGATTTTTAGATTATTTTTAGTGTTTAATCCAATGTTTGCACTTTCTCTCTAGCTTATGTCCATTATAACTTGAGAAATTATGATATAATTTAAGTTTAAATTTTAAATTTATTATTACCAAATATTTCAACTAAATAACCATTCAATTTTTCAGATCAGACGTAAGGCTTGGATTAGAACATGACCCATAGTTTAGGCTGACTCGATCTTATTAAATAGTTGTTTTACACATAAATATATCAAACTATTCTTGTAATAGTTTTAACTATAAATATATAAATTTATAAATTTTAATCAATATGTATGAACACTACATATTTCTTATTTTATTATACAAAATAAGAGCTATGTATCTACTAATTTAATATATGGGTCAATTGGTCCATGGGTTGAGTATAGACTAATGACAATTTTTTAATGATTTGGTGAGGACCAAGTGGGTGTAAAGATCTATCCCACTTTTAATGTCAAGCCCAAATTTAATTCCAGAAGCCAATTCTTATATGTTTTTATTTGAGAATTATAACCTAAGGTAAAGCTTATTTTTTATGCTTTAGTAAACAAATTTTAATTTTTACAAAATAAACAAGGGGTAATTAATCTATTGAAAAATATGATTTATTATATCAACTCTAACATAGGATAAACTAAAATTATAAAACTCATAAGATAAAATATATTTAGATTTAATCGTAAAGATAATTTTTTAATTCAACTTATTTTTGTTTAATGCCAATTAAACTATGACATGTATTTCTCATTAAGAACTTAAAACACATTTAATGACATAACAATAAAAAAAAAAAATTATGTAAGTTGTGAATATAATTAAAATTTAATTCATTCTAAAATAAATAAGATCAATAATTAATTTCATTATTATGATTCTATAGATAAAAAAAGAACAATAATTATAAAAAGTACTACAAAAATTCCTAAAATTAAGAGGAATTTTTTGTTAATTTTTTATTTATTAGTATTTATATATACAACGCATACAAAATTATTCATTATTTTATACAAGTCGAGTTCGAATTTATGCCAACTCAACCAATCTATTATCAATTAATAGTTAATTAAAATTTTAATGGCTAAACAATGGGATGAAGGGTGGAGACAATGTTAAATTAGAGAAGAGAGGTTGCGGGTGGGAGTAGAAGTCGACTTGGAGAAAAGGTAAGGAAAGGAAGTAAAAAGTAGTGGTGATCGCATAGCAGAGGTACTTTAAATAAGAATTGATGTGGTCAAAAGAGCATAGATGAAAATTAGAGAGATGATGGTTGGTGAAGGGTAAAGACTTGATAGGGGTTATTGAGAAAATTAGTATCATACTTATCTTAGAAAAGAATAGTTGACAAATCCATAAATCAAAGTAGAAAATAATCGTATGTAAAATCATTTAATAATGACCACTTATAAATTTTTCAACAATAACTTATTTATTACAGTTAAAATATAAAACGCAATGTATTAAAAAATGAAAAATAGATACAAATAGAATTTATTAATTGAGATATATTGTCAGAGTGTTTTTTGGATTTATTTTTGAGAAATATTAGAATTTCTAATTTTTTTTATACTAATGTCTTTTCAATACAATGACAGCACATAATTTTATTTATTTATTTTTTAATGGGATATGACAGCACATAATTTGATAATGATATGGAACTTTTTTTAAGACATTCGGAGCATAAACTCAATTTTGAATTTTTGTTGGTCAAAAGTTTATGACTTAAAATATTTTGTTCATAGAGACATGCCTAGGTGAAAAGACTAAAAAAACGATTATAATACTTAAAATGCACATGTCATTCTAATCTATTTACCAATTTATTTCTGTAAATTAATAGATTTAGTGATTCATAAATTAGTCATGTATCAAGACAATATTTTAAGTTGATTAGCTTCAAGTTGGCAAGTTAGGTTCAAGTTAGCAAAAAAAATTAAGTCGGTTAGGTCATGTTTATTTGGCGGATTTAGTAGGATAAGATTGTTAGTGAAAAGATTATTAATGTGAGAATTATTAATGAGGGGATTAAGTAAAAGTGTGTTTATTTTGATAATAGTATGGAAGATGATTAATGATAGGATTGTTAAATTATTTTTATATAAAATAAATAAATAAATTATTTCTATATTAAAAAAATTAGAACAAATATTAA
>NW_021027665.1:129321-155907 GCF_004153795.1 Camellia sinensis | reverse complement strand
GATGGTTCGTGAACCTCAAATCTGAGATCTCTCTCACACGACCCAAATCCGTCCCTATAGGTTTAGTGTCATAACCGGCTAGTAATCCGTGATTACCAAAGGCCAGCTTAACAGTAAAATCAATAATACAACAATAAAGGCCGGCAGAAGCCTGTAAATAACAAAATATTTTATCCAATGAGCTGTGAGGACTTAAATGAACAACCAACTTTAATATACACATAAACACTTAAGTCCATAACACACTTATGTACAACATGAAACGTATGTTAGGGAATCAAATCCCATTACCAAAACAGTAGTAACAAAAATCATACAACATTCACATCACTAAAAGACAGTGTCAAAAGGGTGAACTTAGAACCACCCAGAAAAAAAAACTTAACACTTGACGGTTCGGAACCTCGCGATGAGGCACAGTAGTTAGCTTGACAAAAAAGGGGTTCAGGTCGATACCGCTAAGTTCGATCCGATGCTTGTTCACCTACATACATATAATAAACAGTCAGCTAGAGCCCAGTGAATAATAATTGTGTAAAGGGGTTATGAATGATATCCTCATAGTCAATTAAAAGCAATCAGTTTCAGTAGTGACTAAATTCACAAAGCAATATCTTATACATTCAATGAAATCATATCAGTGATATGTGGTACATCCAATAGCAGAACAGTACAGTAGGTCTTAAAGACCGAACAGTCATTTGATGGCCATCAATATAGTAAACAGTAGTTTCAAGAATTGGAACTGACAGAGATCTCTGTAACAATAGCAGTAAATAGTAGCAGTATGCTATGGATGCCACAAATATAGTTCATAAATTAGGACAATCATTCATTCAATAAACATTATCGTTTCAGAAACAAAACTTAGCAATATCATTCATAAAATAATTAACACTTGAACATAGCTTTACAATATTGTTACTTGCGGTGGGCTCCTAGAATTTCGTACTTAAGATGTGGCGTCTGAACTAAACAAACAAATCTAAGCACAACTCAATTACACTCATGTCATTCAGTTTTTCATATTTAGTTCGGTACTTATAGTTATTTAGTTTTTATTCATTGCTTAGCTGTTGGGTTGCAACCTTTTGTTCTATAATTCATTTGTGTTTATGAGATGCAAACGCACATGAAAAACACTTTAAAACCATGGAAACGGAGGCTCGGAAGGTAGAAACATGGAGCGAAAACAAAATCGAGACTGCCCTTAAAACCGCACGTGTGAAACCACCACTGCACGTGCACCCTGCACGTGCAATTATAACAGTGGTTGAGCTGAAACATGGGAGGCTCTTCCGCACGTGCAGAGCCCCTGGCCGCACGTCCAAAACTGTGCAAAACTAATCCGAAAATTCTATCTCAATTTGAAGGTCTAATTTTGCAATTCCAACTTCATTTTCATGCAATTCAAGTACCAAAACTTATCAACAACACCTTGAATTTAACATATCTACCTTTAAACAAAATTCATAACTTCAAATTGAAGCTCAAATCCATGCAAAGAGTTCAAACTCTTGAAATTAAATACAAAATCATAAACCATACAAATTGAGCTCTAATCTTAGACATTCATGAAGTTTCTCTCTTTAAATTACAAGAATCATGCAAGGAGGTAAGCATATGAAAAAGATTTTCATGAACATATGCATGCATGTCAATAATTGAACTTAATTCCTACAATTCATCTCTTTTAAACTTTTGTGAGTTCACAACATCAATCTACATCCTTAAACTTCTAAGTATGCAACATTCAACTTGT
Source organism: Camellia sinensis (assembly GCF_004153795.1). Lineage (NCBI taxonomy): Eukaryota > Viridiplantae > Streptophyta > Magnoliopsida > Ericales > Theaceae > Camellia > Camellia sinensis. The sequence continues at coordinate 154,145 of NW_021027665.1, read as the reverse complement.
ATCTTAGAAGATGATGAGTGTAGCAGTTTCAATTTCAAGAAATTGGAGAGAAATGCCTACCGTGATTTGATGATTTGAGAGGATTCAAGCAAATCTTCTATCTTCCTCCTATGTCCCTTTTTTTGTTTTTCTTCTCTTGAGCTCTATCTCTCTCTCTAGAGTTTGTCTCACCAAAGCCCACTAAATCTCTCTCTCTCTCTCTCTCTCTTTAACTCCTCTCTTTCTTTTTTGTTTTAAGTTGATGAGTAGAATGTAGGATTATTATAAATTTTCTAATTATACGTGAATTACTAATTAAGTTAAATTAAACTATATTAATTTTACTCAAAGTAAATTAAGTCTCATGATAATCTACCCAAATTAGACTAAACTTAATTACACCAATGTGGATTAGGCTCTAATTTCCTATCCAAATATTAAATTCTAACTTGTTAAATTACTGAATCAGACAACTTCATTTCATATCTATACATATCTGTTCACAATAACAATATAATACATATAACTGTCACGACCCAAACCCGCCCCTATGGGTTTAGTACCGTAACCGGCCAGTAATACGAGATTACCGAAGGCCTGCTTAACAGTAATACAGTAATACAGAGTTCAGGGGCTGGCGGAAACCAATACAGTAATTAAAATATGTCCAATGAGCTGTGACAGTCTGTATGCAAAAAGACTTTTCATATATATGCACATTCAGAACAAAAGAGTACATACGTACAACATATACAGATATTTAGGTTAGGGACCAGATCCTTACCATAACAGCACCGTACGATGTCATTCAGTTTATACAGTAATTACAAAACAGATACAAAAAAGGGGAAACTAAAACACCCCAAAAGCCCTAGCTTGACAAGCTCGGAACCTCGCAGTGAGGCACAGTGGTTGGCTTTGACAAAAGGGAGTCTAACCCACGCTCCTAGCTCCGGTCTGGTGCCTGTACACCTACATATATATATGAGCAGTGAGCTAAAGCCCAGTGAATAACATAATGCATAAAGAGGTTAAGAATGAATATCCTTTCATTATTGAAAACAGTCAATTGATTCAGTATATCAGTCATTCAGTCATAACAGTCATATGTGGTACATCCAATAGCAGAACAGTATAGTAAACAGTAGGTCTTAAAAGACCGAACAGTCAATGATGGCCATCGTAACAGTAAACAGAAGTTCCAAAATAGGAACTGACAGAGATCTGTGTAACAGTAGCAGTAATAGTAACAGTAGTTGCTAAGGATGCCACAATACAATTCAGAATAGAGGACAACCATTCATTCAGTTACCAATAAACAGTTCAGAAAACAGTTCAATTGATCATTCAGAAAATATTCATTTTCGAACATATCTTTACAACATTGTTACTCACAGAGTTCTGGGCTACAGATAAGCTAGAGCGCGTCTCCGAAAGCCAATCCTACACAGTTGCAGAATGAATACACACTAAGCTACACAGTTGGGAAAATAATAACTTAATCCCTATCTTGACTCGGTGTGGTTCTACATCAATATCCTCATTAAGATGCCTTAAACTAGGCCTAAGAATGCCTAGAATAGAATGAGGATGCAAAGATGCACTTTAAAAACATTTTCAGGATTTTTAAAAAACAGAGGTTCCGTTCAAGCGTGTCTTTCCCCGCTCGAGCGAACATGCAAACAAAAGGGTACGCTCGAGCGTAAACTTTCCCGCTCGAGTGGACTGAAAAAGTATTGGATGTGTGAAAATCACGCTCGATTGGGCGCTCGATACCCGCTCGAGCGTGTGACATAAGTCCTCGCTCGAGCGTCCAATACCCCGCTCGAGCAGACTGTAAAACAGTGTAAAGTGCTGGATGCACGAATTTCACGCTTGAGCGCCAGTCACTCCGCTTGAGCGTGAGTTCAAAATCTGGAATTTCCAGATTTGAACCTCAAGCTCAAAAACAAGTTTCAATGTACCAAATTCGATCCTTTTGGGCTCATTTTCTGGAAAACACTTCAAAACCCATAGTATAACATGTTTTAAAGATCAATTTGAGAAATCAAAGCCCAAAGGTAGTTCAATTAAATCCAATTTCAAACCAAACTTTCAAGAACAAGACTAATATGGAACATGCAAGAATTTAAACACTTCAAAGCTTCAAATGCTAGCTCAACTGAGCCAATTCTTTTCAAAACAAGATAAATTCATGGTCCTTAGCAAAAATATGAACATGCATGTGACGATTTTCCATGAAAACAACTTTAAACTCATCAATATAGGCATGCATGCATGAAATGAGCTTCAATTCAACATATAGAATGAATTCTAGACTTTAACTCACTAAATTTCCATGATTCATGAAGATACAACTTAAATACATAAACCAAGGGATAGAATCTCTACCTTAGGTCTCCAATCACAAGTCTAGAGGCTTAATTTTGCAATAAACTCTACAATTCCTTCAATTTCCAAGCAAATCAACAAGTTGAACTCAACTCTCTCACTCTCTCTCTCTTGGTCGGCTAGGAGCTCAAGAAGGCTGAAGAAATATGTTGTCTAATGTATAATGAAGCTCAAAATGTTTAGATAGTGGCCACTTTGAGTGGCAAAATTGTGAATAAGGCCAACTTTACAATTTAACATTATTTATCCTAATTTAATCGTACCAAATCACATTTCAATTAAATATACCATAAAATCACATAAATTATGATTAACACATATCACTAATCAATTTCAGATTCGGCCGCCGATAAGGCCTTCAATTTGCAGTTTAAAGCATAAAACATGAACAGATAATTTATCAGTCAACAGATAGATATGCATTCAAACTAGCACAATCAATCAATCAGTTTAGTGATTTCAGTTAATTCAGTTAATTATCATAATCAGTCTCAGTTTAACAGTGATAAGTGGTTTATTAGTAAACAGTGGTGAGGGTTGTCACAGTCTCCCCTCCTTATAAAGAGTTTGGTCATCTAAACTTGAATTACCTTCATTCTGGAAGAAAACAGGATTCAGTGGAAACAAGTCAGGGTATCTCTTGGCCATGTCATCTTCCCTTTCCCAAGTGGCATACACGCCACCATGGTTTTGCCAGTCAACTTTTACTAACGGAATCTCTTTATTCCTTAACTTCTTGATCCGTCTGTTCACAATCTGTATAGGCCGTTCTTCATAAGTGTAGTCATCACTCAACACTACACGAGTAGGCTCAATCACATGGAAGGGATCCCGAAGGTATTCCCTCAACATTGAAATATGGAACACGTTATGCATATGCTCCATTTCAGGAGGAAGCGCTACTTGATACGCCACCGGATTGATTTTCTCAATAATCTCATACGGTCCGACATATCTCGGCGCTAACTTACCCTTGACTAAAAAACGAGTGTGGCCTTTCATTGGTGTCACTTTCACAAAAACGTGATCACCTACTTCATATTCTTTGTCTCACCTTCTGACATCTGTATAACTTTTCTGTCGGCTCTGTGCGATTTTCAGTCTCTGTTGGATCAATTTTACCTTTTTTGTAGTTTCATACACAATCTCGGGCCCAAGCAAAGGCCCATCTCCAACTTTTACCTAGTAAATCGGAGATCTACATTTTCTGCCATACAAAGCCTCGAAAGGCGCCATACCAATACTTGAATGGAAGCTGTTGTTGTAGGCAAATTCAGTTAACGGTAGATGACTTTCCCAATTTTCCTGAAAATCAAGAACACACATCCGCAGTAAATCCTCTAGAGTCTGGATGGTTCTTTCTGACTGACCATCTGTCTGAGGATGGTATGCACTACTCAATCTCAGTTCAGTACCCAATGCTGTCTGTAAGCTTTGCCAAAATCTCAATGTAAACTTCGAGTCCCTATCAGAAACAATGGACACAGGCACTCCATGCAATCTAACAATTTCATTAATGTAGAGTATAGCCAATTTGTCCGCATTATAAATTGTTTTGACAGGTAAGAAGTGAACAGATTTAGTCAGTCTATCAACAATAACCCAAATTGAGTCCATACCTTTATTGGAGCGAGGTAAACCAACGATGAAATCCATGGTAATATGTTCCCATTTTCACTCCGGTATCGGTAAGGGCTGCAGTAAACCTGCGGGTCGTTGATGTTCGGCTTTAACTTGTTGGCAATGAAGACATTTTGACACAAAATCAGCAATTTCTTTCTTCATTTCCGGCCACCAGAAATTCAATTTCAAGTCTTGGTACATTTTCGTATTCCCTGGATGGTAGACAATTTTGAATTGTGGCCCTCTTGCAGAACTCTTCTTTTTAGTTCAGAATCATTTTGTACACATAATCTTCTCTGGAATTTCAACACATTGTTCTCAAATTGGAAATTCGACCTCGGTTTGGATTCCTGTTCATCGATGATCTTCTTCTAGAAGTCATCTTGTTGTTGTTTCTCTTTAATTTCTTCAATCAGTGCCGGTTGAGCAGAAATAGCAACTATTGTTCCACCTTGTTCTCGCAAAACAATCTCAATTTAAGATTTCTCAAGGTCACAAAGCAACTCTTTCTATCCGGTGAGTAAACAGGCTAAGTTTCCAATCGATTTTTGACTCAGTGCATCGGCAACGGTGTTAGCTTTCCCCGGATGATACAAAATCTGTAGATCATAATCTTTTATCAGTTCTAACCATCTCCGCTGCCTCATATTCAGTTCTTTCTGTGTGAAGAAGTATTTCAAACTCTTGTGGTCTGTATACACCTCACATGTTGCCCCATAAAGATAGTGACGCCAGATTTTCAGTGCAAACACTACTGCAGCAAGTTCTAAATCATGGGTCGGGTAGTTCTTTCATGCGGTCTCAGTTGTCGGGAGGCATAGGCAATAACTCTCCCATTCTGCATTAAAACACATCCTAAACCTTTATGAGAAACATCACTAAAAATGGTAAAACCATCCGTACTTGAAGGTAGGGTAAGAACCGGTGCAGTCACAAGTCGAGTTTTCAACTCTTGGAATGCTGATTCTCTTTGGTCAGTCCAGTCAAATGATATCCCCTTCTGAGTTAACTGTGTCAGTGGTAAGGCAATTTTGGAGAAGTCTTTGACAAATCTTCTGTAATACCCTGCTAATCCCAAAAAGCTTCAGACTTCCGTAACATTTGTTGGTCTAGGCCAATTTACCATGGCTTCAACTTTCTGTGGGTCAACTGAAATGCCATCTCTACTAATAACATGTCCCAAAAACATAACATGATCAAGCCAAAATTCACATTTACTCAATTTCGCATACAGTTTTTGTTCTCTTAGGGTCTGTAAAGCAAGTCTCAGATGACGTTCATGTTCTTCTCTACTTTTAGAATAAATTAGAATGTCGTCTATAAATACAACAATAAAGTCATTGAGGAATGGTTTAAAAATTCTGTTCATAAGGTCCATAAATGCAGCAGGTGTATTGGTAACTCCGAAAGGCATAACTAGGAATTCGTAATGTCCATATCTCGTTCGAAAAACAGTTTTGTCAATGTCCTCTAGTTTAACTTTCAGCTGATGGTATCTGGATTTGAGATCAATCTTAGAGAACACTTGAGAACCCTGTAACTGATCAAATAAGTCATCAATACGCGGCAATGGATATTTATTTTTCACAGTTACCTTGTTCAGTTCGCGGTAGTCAATACAAAGTCTCAGTGAGCCGTCTTTCTTTTTCACAAACAAGACAGGTGCGCCCCATGGCGAAGTACTGGGCCTGATGAACTTCTTATCTAACAATTCTTACAGTTGCACCTTCAATTCTTTCAGTTCAGTCGGAGCCATTCGGTAAGGAGCTTTAGATACTGGTCGTGTACCCGGAATCACATCAACGGTGAACTCAATCTCCCTATCAATCAAATCCCCAGGAAGATCATCTGGAAATACATCTGGGAATTCTCTGACTATAAGAATACTGTTCACATCAGTTTTAACATCAGTAGGCACAGTCAATACAGAACACAGATCTCCCTTACACCCCTTCTTAATCAATTTAAAGGCTTTCATGGAGCAAATCAGATACGCGAGAGGTACTACTCCAACTCCATTAAACACAAATTCAGGCAAACCAGGTGGATGGAAAACTACTTGTTTCATTACACAGTCTATGGTAGCATGATATTTCGTTAACCAGTCCATCCCCAATATTACATCAAAATGATCAATGTTCAGAGGCAGTAAATCAATATACAGATGCATATCCCCAACAATAATTTCACATGCAGGGTACATATAAGCACAAGTCATAGATCCCCCAACAGGTGAAGATACAGCTAACAGACAGTTCATGGGTTCTAATGGTCTATTCAATTTTTGCAAAAATGTATGCGATACATATGAATGTGTAGACCCCGAATCAATCAGTACATAAGCATTTTGGGCACAAATAGAGAGGATACCTGACACGACGGTCTCAGTATTTTGTACGTCTCCCGGTACGAGTGCGAACACTCGACCTTGCCTCATAGGCTCTTTTCCAGTCGCTTTAGGGTTAGGTTTCGGTGCAGCTGTTGATGCTGCTGTGCTAGGTGCAGCTTTACTATTGCCCTGAGGAGTGGAAGGGCAATCTTTGACCATGTGGCCCACCTTGCCACACCTGTAACAAGCACCAAATAATTTATAACAAACCCCTTTGTGTTTCTTACCACATTCAGAACAGGGCGGCATGAAACCACTTCCCTGGTTAGAACTGGTGGTTGACCCTGTGTTCTGCTTCTTGTTCGATGAATTATTTTTGTCTTTCTTGAACTTAAAACCCCGTCTCTTCCCGTGCCACTCAGTTGCGGGTGTGTCAGTCTGTTTCAGTGCTTCAATATTTTCTTCAGCCATAATGGCTCGGTCAAGAGCATCCACATATTTCAGTAACTTTAGCACATTGATTCTATCCAGTATTTCTACATTGAGGCCGCTTTCAAACTTCCTGGCCTTCTTGTAGTTGGTGTCCACCATGTGTGGTGTATATCTAGCAAGTTCAGTGAACTTTGTTTCATACTCTCCTACAGACATGGCACCTTGTTTCAGTTGTTCAAACTCGGTCACCTTTTTGTCCCTGACACACTGTGGGAAGTACTTTTCAAAGAAGGACTCCTTAAATTGAGCCCAGGTCATGACAGTATTTGTATCACGGATCAACATCCACCACCTTTTAGCTTCTTCTTGTAAGGTGAAGGTAGCTAGGAACACCTTGTGTGCTTCAGAACATGGAAAAACTTCAAACAATTTTTCTGTTTCAAGAACCCAAGCTTCAGCCTTTAAGGGTTCAAGGCCTCCCTGAAAGGATGGCGGTTTCATCTTACTAAATTTCTGTGTCAGAGCTATGATATCATCATTAACAGGTGGCTCTGGTTGTACTGGAGGAGGTGGGGGCTGTTGGTTCTGTTGTTGTTCTAGTCTTTCAGTTAGTAGTTCTACCATTCTCTCCAACCTCGCCATTCTTGCCTTAGAGGATTCAGTTTCATCAACATTTCTTGTGTTGTCCATTACACTATTAGCAGTTATAACAATTATAAACATAGGCAGTTGCATACTTAGACAGATTATCACATTAACAGTTATACTCATGTCTTAGCCACACACACTTATCATGCTCATGTAATGCCCTAATCACTTTTCTAGGACATTCTATAGCTCATTTGGACACGTGTGTGCGATATAACTCGTGGTTAAGTATCGCTCTGATACCATTCTATCACGACCCAAACCCGCCCCTATGGGTTTAGTACCGTAACCGGCCAGTAATCCGAGATTACCGAAGGCTTGCTTAACAGTAATACAGTAATACAGAGTTCAAGGGATGGCGGAAGCCAATACAGTAATTAAAATATGTCCAATGAGCTGTGACAGTCTGTATGCAAAAAGACTTTTCATATATATGCACATTCAGAACAAAAGAGTACATACATACAACATATACAGATATTTAGGTTAGGGACCAGATCCCTACCATAACAGCACCGTACGATGTCATTCAGTCTATACAGTAATTACAAAATAGATACAAAAAAGGGGGAACTAAAACATCCTAAAAGCCCCAGCTTAACAGGCTCAGAACCTCGCAGTGAGGCATAGTGGTTGGCTTTGACAAAAGGGAGTCTAACCCACGCTCCTAGCTCCGGTCTGGTGCCTGTGCACCTACATATATTTATGAGCGGTGAGCTAAAGCCCAGTGAATAACATAATGCACAAAGAGGTTAAGAATGAATGTCCTTTCAGTATTGAAAACAGTCAATTGATTCAGTATATCAGTCATTCAGTCATAACAGTCATATATGGTACATCCAATAACAGAACAGTATAGTAAACAGTAGGTCTTGAAAGACCGAACAGTCAATGATGGCCATCGTAATAGTAAACAGAAGTTCTAAAATAGGAACCGACAGAGATCTCTGTAACAGTAGCAGTAACAGTAACAGTAGTTGCTAAGGATGCCACAATACAGTTTAGAATAGAGGACAACCATTCATTCAGTTACCAGTAAACAGTTCAGAAAATAGTTCAAATGATCATTCAGAAAATATTCATTTTCGAACATATCTTTACAACATTGTTACTCACAGAGTTCTGGGCTACAGATAAGCTAGAGCGTGTCTCCGAAAGCCAATCCTACACAGTTGCAGAATGAATACACACTAAGCTACACAGTTGGGAAAATAATAACTTAATCCCTATCTTGACTCGGTGTGGTTCTACATCAATATCCTCATTAAGATGCCTTAAACTAGGCCTAAGAATGCCTAGAATAGAATGAGGATGCAAAGATGCACTTTAAAAATATTTTCAGGATTTTAAAAAAATAGAGGTCCCACTCGAGCGTGTCTTTCCCCGCTCGAGCGGACATGCAAACAAAAGGGTACGCTCGAGCGTAAACTTTCCCGCTCGAGTGTACTGAAAAAGTATTGGATGTGTGAAAATCACGCTCGATTGGGCGCTCGATACCCGCTCGAGCGTGTGACACAAGTCCTCGCTCGAGTGTCCAATACCCCGCTCGAGCGGATTGTAAAACAGTATAAAGTGCTGGATGCACGAATTTCACGCTCGAGGGCCAGTCACTCCGCTTGAGCGTGAGTTCAAAATCTGGAATTTCCAGATTCGAACCTCAAGCTCAAAAACAAGTTTCAATGTACCAAATTCGATCATTTTGGGCTCATTTTCTGGAAAACACTTCAAAACCCATAGTATAACATGTTTCAAAGATCAATTTGAGAAATCAAAGCCCAAAGGTAGTTCAATTAAATCCAATTTCAAACCAAACTTTCAAGAACAGGACTAATATGGAACATGCAAGAATTTAAACACTTCAAAGCTTCAAATGCTAGCTCAACTGAGCCAATTCTTTTCAAAACAAGATAAATTCATGGTCCTTAGCAAAAATATGAACATGCATGTGACGATTTTCCATGAAAACAACTTTAAACTCATCAATATAGGCATGCATGCATGAAATGAGCTTCAATTCAACATATAGAATGAATTCTAGACTTTAACTCACTAAATTTCCATGATTCATGAAGATACAACTTAAATACATAAACCAAGGGATAGAATCTCTACCTTAGGTCTCCAATCACAAGTCTAGAGGCTTAATTTTGCAATAAACTCTACAATTCCTTCAATTTCCAAGCAAATCAACAAGTTGAACTCAACTCTCTCACTCTCTCTCTCTTGGTCGGCTAGGAGCTCAAGAAGGCTGAAGAAATATGTTGTCTAATGTATAATGAAGCTCAAAATGTTTAGATAGTGGCCACTTTGAGTGGCAAAATTGTGAATAAGGCCAACTTTGCAATTTAACATTATTTATCCTAATTTAATCGTACCAAATCACATTTCAATTAAATATACCATAAAATCACATAAATTATGATTAACACATATCACTAATCAATTTTAGATTCGGCCGCCGATAAGGCCTTCAATTTGCAGTTTAAAGCATAAAACATGAACAGATAATTTAACAGTCAACAGATAGATATGCATTCAAACTAGCACAATCAATCAATCAATTTAGTGATTTCAGTTAATTCAGTTAATTATCATAATCAGTCTCAGTTTAACAGTGATAAGTGGTTTATCAGTAAACAGTGGTGAGGGTTGTCACAATAACACATGACACATTAATTAACACTATTAACACATAATCACATGATCAACATTAACTATATAATTAGCTTAATTAATTAAGGATGTGGTTGTTACACCCTCTCTCTTTCTCTCTTTGTGTGTGGTTCATACAGTTCATGCTCTTTGTGTGTGTCACTCACAATTTATGCTCTCTCTCTCTCTCTATTCCTTTTTCTTCTATGATGCTTTGTTTTTGAACCCTATCTCCTTATCTCTCTCTATTCTTCTCATGATGTTATATTTTTCAAACAGTAAAATTTTACTCTGGTTTATGATGCAACCCTCTCTTGTAAAGCCATCATCGCATCATGTTTCAGAGTAAAATTTTCTTGTCTTTAAGTAGATTAGCATGTCATTAACCATACTAAAATTTTGCTATTACAAAAAACATAGTACATACTAAATGAACGAACTAGAGTTAAATTTTACTTTTAGATCTAGAAACAAACAAACAAACAAAAAACTATTGATTTTTATTGCAATATCTCGATTTCTCATTTTTCTAACAAATCTAAGTTCATTTATTGTTACCTAAAAAACAACCTAAGAGGGAGGGTGAATTAGGTTTCTACAAATTAAAATTAATAATACACCAATAAAATTAACTACTAGTACAACAAATTATTAACAAGCACAATGATGAACTTAGCAGTAAATGATCAAGCAAAATAACAATGAAGTATAACTAACATAGAGGGTAAATCAAATGATTAACACATGAATATTAGATAGCTATAGCAGTAGTAGGAATGTAAAGAGTTTAGGGAAGAGGAGACAAACGGATTTATAGTGGTTCGGTTTCAACCAAGCCTACATCTACTCCTCAAGCGTCACTTGAGATTTTCTACTATCTTCTAGCTTCACAGGGGTGCTAGCAACCTTATAAACATGGAGCAATCCTCCATAGATTTTCTACAGACTTCACATGCCTAAACCCTTGCAAATCTTAGGTGATTCACAATCACTCTCAAGATTTCAAGAATACAGTGTTTGCAACACTTTTACAAGATGAAATTGTATTTTTTCTTTCAAAGAAAGCTTACAATAATTATCTCTCAAAGATAGATATATAAAATGAAGCTTTGATTTTTCTGTAAATCTCACACAGGAAAGATGAGCTTAATGCTGTAAGGCTTAGTGTATAATTTCTGAGAGAGGATGTAAACAAAAATGGAAGAACACTTCTCAGAGAATTTTTCAAAGATTAGATGTGAGTGATTATAGATCAAAGAATATTTTGTAGATTTTTTGTAACTTGTTTACATTAGAGGCTTTGGTATATATAATGAAACTTATAGCCGTTTATAGCCATTGTATTCATTTGAATTTATAGCCGTTGTACTCCATCATTACAAATTTGAATATCTTCCACTTGAACCTTTTGAATCCTTTGAACTGTTGTTATGCTGGGCTGTTTAAACCTCTGTTTTTGGGCTGTTTGAACCTTTGTTTTGGGCTATTTGAACTCCTGATTTAATCAAATATTAAATACATTCTAACAACATTTAGGATAAAGGTTTAGTGAGAAATAACAGGACAAAATAAATTTTGATTCTATTTTTCTCTTTCAAATAAATTAAAACATAATTAAATAAATCATCAAAATAAATTTTGGATTCTATTTTTCTCTTTCAAATAAATTAAAACATAATTAAATAAATCATCAAAATAAATAAGTCTAACATTTATTTTAGATATAAAGTTGATCTCAAATATTAGTTCGTAGGTATCAAATTTAAGATGGCGGTGATTTGACGGTAAAAATGGTAGTCGCTGGCTGACGATAAGGATTAACGACGTCGACAGATGATGAAGATGGTAGAGGCAATGAACAACCATTGAGTTGGTGAAGAGAGAGAGAGAGAGAGAGAGAGAGAGAGAGATGAGAGGGTATAATAGTCAAACAAAATATTCAAATAACAAATTTTGTCCTTTAAACAGAACTTTGTAAGTATGAAGGGGTTTTGAAAGTACTTTTTTTTTTTTGTCCTTTTTTTAACCAGAAAAGAAAGATAGGAGGGGTTTATGGCAAAATTTTCCATAATTATTATGGAAAGAAATGTGATATGAGAAGTGAAAATAGAAATGAATTATGTTATGGGTTAACATGTTGGTGGTTAATGTCTATATTTGTTGAGTAATTCAGCAATGGTTATGAGATTGGGTAAATTATAAATGTGATCAAGGGTGGGCAATTATACTATGTGATGATATGTTATAGAAAGTTTAAGTCATGTGATGAAGTTGTTGTTCTGGGAATTCTATGAGACTTCATTTGTTTCATTTCATGATAATTGTGCTAGATATTGATAGAGTCTTGTCCTTGGCCATCAGTGGAGGATGGTATTGACTGTTGTTGAATAGGTTAGATGTATATTTCCTCGTTATTGATTTAGTTGTGAAACTTAGGATGTTGTGATGACATATGAAAGATGCGAAGGGTTCGTTTCCTTTCGGCTTTTGACTGTTAAAGCGTGGCACATTGACAGAGGTTCCACATTCCTTTCTATTTTCACTCGGTAAAGCATGGTTGGAGGTTCCACATTCTTTTTGGATGACAATCAGTAAAGTGTGGCGCCTAGAGATAGGGTTCGCTTATCTTCCATCTTGCGCCCTAGTAAAGCATGTGAATTGTTGGGGCTATATAGAGGTTCTGTTTTCCTTCCAGCTAGCCATCAGTAAAGCGTGGCTAGTTGAGATAGGTTACAATACCTTTCGATTAGCGTATGGTAAATTGTGTTGTGGTTTTAATGATCCTATAGCCAGTGTTGGGGGATATATAAAGGTTCTTCTTTCCTTCTAGCTAGCCACGGGTAAAGCGTGGCTCGTTGAGATAGGTTATAATACCTTCCGATTAGCGTTTGGTAAATTGTGTTGTGGTTTTAATGATCGCATAGCCAGTGTTGTGGTATTAGATTAATAGGTGCCTAATTGCCCCTTCCATGCTGAGAGTGGAAAATGTGGAAGTAATTGATGATGTTTATTATTGTATGACTCGTGTAATAATGATTGTTATATGATGAGTACTCGATGAATATAATTGTACGTGTTGAATTGTCAATGTTAATATAAATAGTTATTTAATTTTGTGGACTGGTAAATAGGTGGAAGTGAGTGTGAAATTAACTATATGTGAAATCGTTTTTGTGAAACTAAATGGAATTAAGGAAGTAGTCTCTTTTGAAATATGAGAAATGGATCGTAAGAATAAGAAAAAAAAGAAGAGATTTCTAGGTTATTGTAAGTGGATTATTTTTTGAAATTATAGGTATGTACGTGTATTTTGAGTATCAAACGACACTCTATGGATATATACTTACAACATCGAGCATCATGACCATTTTTATCTATGAAGTGTTATTGTTTAGAATAATTGTGAATTCCTACTGGACCTTTGTGTTTATCCCTCATTGCTAAACCATTTTCAAGTGCGGAGTAGGTTGCTTCCTTCAAGGATCAAGAAGTGTTTTCAATTAAGGACTAATTCTTGTTGATTGTGGGTGAAGAGTTTAATTGTTATAGGAACGATGTTGTTCATGCCTTGTAATTATTTATTTTGTAATATTCGATGTAAGTGCAAGGTCATGGATTGTAACTTGTGATATTGTAAGTTCCATCATTTATATTATTTGAGAGAGAACACTTTCTATTTATTAATTTGTATCCTTATTTCCATACTGGTGTTATGACTAGGGATGGCAATGGATAACCTACCCTGTGGGTATCCATGGAGAACCAACCCAAATACATGGATTTCCCCCTTTTTTTCTTATCCATAGGTAGGGTATGTAATATTCTTTAAATATCCACAGGGGACGGATTGGGGATGGGTACCCACTAATTTCCCCATATGTTGTTTCTTTTTTTTTTTTTTTTTAGATTCACAACCAAAACTAAATATACATTCAATTTTTTTTCTTTTATTTATTTATTTATTTTTTCAAGTTCACAACCAACTTCTTTTTTTTTTTTTTTTTTTTTATAAGATCCACAACCAAAACTAAATATACATCCAATCTTTTTTTTTATTATTATTTTTATTTTTAAGATTCACAACCATTTTTTAAAAATTCAAATAGCTTCTCCTGAAATTACATCCTGAACTAAATAAATTACATTCGAGTAAGCTAAATAAATTTATAAACATCCTGAACTTCTCCGAATTGAATGGGGGAATTATCACCTGAAATTACAAAACTAACCGTGAATGTTACTAATATTAAAAACTTCGTTGCTAAAACTGGTAATAAAGAATAGAAATAATAGGGAATTATTTTTATTTTTAAGTTTCACAATTTATACAACATATATATATATATATATATATATGAATGTATTTGAAAATAAGGAAATTGTAGAGAATCAAAACAAGCATTAGTCGTGATTGGTTAGAAAGGATGGCTACAAAGATTTATTTGCTGAAAAAATAAAAAGGAGATACAAAGTCTTACTAAATATTTTTTTTTAAATAAAAGAATTTTTCTTAGTTATGAACAGATTTAACTGAAATTAGCTTGTTTCTCAATGTTATGCTTCATTTATTTAGATAGAAAATATTTTTTAATGAAAAATATTTTTTATAAAAAAAATTAAAAATATATTTTTTTATATTTGGTGGTGGTGGTGATGGAACGAAGGTAATAGATATCTTAAAATGAGTGGTTCAGATTTGTTAAAAGATATAATTAGATTTTTTTATATTTGGTGGTAGTGGTGATTGAATGTATATTTAGCTTTTGTTGTAAACCTTAAAAAAAAAAAAAAAAAAAAGGTTGTTAACATTAAATATATTAAAAAAGAAAGAAAAAAGATTGAAGGTATATTTAGCTTTTGTTGTGAACCTTAAAATAAAAAATAAAAAAAAATAAAAAAAGTTGTTAACATTAAATATATTAAAAAAGAAAGAAAAAGATTGAAAGTATATTTAGCTTTTGTTGTGAACCTTATAAAAAAAAAGGTTGTTAACATTAAATATATATATATAAAAAATGGAGATTAAAGTGGGTTGGGGAAAATCCATACCCATTAAGAAATGGAGAGGGTGATACCCATGGGGAATGGGGAATGGGAAAAATTTATTATAGGGGAATGGGGATGGGGAATTAATATCCACCCCATTAACCCCCATTGCCATCCCCAGTTATGACCTGAGCAATAAAATTGCGGGCATTACACTCCGCCTAAAATTTGAATTTATTTTTTATTTTTATTTTTATTATTATTAAGATTCGAGGTCAGATCTGTTCGAGGCTCATATTTGTTCAAGGCTCAGATCTATTCAAGGCTTAGATCTTTTCAAGGCCAGATCTGTTCCACCTATGGTTCAAACCATCTGTTTTGCTGAAGGAGCCTTGGAAGAATTACTCGGAGGCTTCGCAGTGGTAGTGGAGGGCAGAGCTTGTTTTTCTCTCCAGCTATCCGCCGGTTGATTCAACTCAGATGATGATGATGACTCAGATCTAGAAATGAGAGTAGGAGTATTTTGTTTGGGACAGAAACCCTAACCACCATCCATATTCTTTTTTTTTTTGTTGTTGATTTTTGTTGTTGTTTTGTTTTTGTTGTTATTGTTATTGTTAGGGTTTGGTTTGGCTTGGTATTGCGACAGATGTGATTGGTTTGGCTTTATATTTCAACAGGTAGGATTTGATTTGGCTTGGTATTTCAACAGATAAGAATTTCAAACTTATGGCATTTCACATAAGTAGATTTTCAATAGATATAACCAAAATTTCAATAGATAAAATTTTGACAGATAGAACTTCAGAGAAAAAAATGAACAGATAATAAAATTGGGATAGATAGATTTAAACAGATAAATGAAAAAATTGAACCGATAATAAAATTTGGACAGATATTTGATTAGATAAGTGAAAAAAATTGAACAGATAGTCAAAAAATCTGAATAGATTGATATAAAATTTGGATAGATGGATATAAATTTGAACAAATAGTCAAAAAAATTAAATAGATAAAAAAAAGTCAACAGATGAATTAAGGAGTAAAATTGAAAACAAAATATTTTTCAAAACAAACAAAAGGATTGCTCACCAAACTATTTCAGAAAGAGTGGAACTCTCACTAAAAAAAACCATCATTAAATTGGACTTTTTAACATTTTTCTCATTTTTTAATACAAATTAATTATAACAACGTTATTCTTTTTGTAGTATGTAAAATCACTATTATTAAATACATTTATTAATAAAAAAATATTATTATGTGTCTCATCCTCTTGTTAGGCTAAATATAAATGTAAAGTACATGTTTAATAATATTTATAATTTTTTTTTAAAACTACAAAAAATATTATTTTTCATTTTCAAAAGTTATGGAGATAATTGTTGATAAATCTAATTTAAGGAGGGTATATGGCATTAAGTCGCTATGGGAACTAACTGGAATTAATATCAGGACAGTTTAAGGTCATGTCGGACCGTTGTAGAAACTAGCTGGAACTAATGCCAGGACAGTTTAAGGTCATGTCAGACAGTTGTAGGAGCTAACTGGAATCAATGTCAGGACAGTTTAAAAGGGTCATGCCAGACCGACGTAGAGAACTGGATGTTTAACCAATAAGCGTGGCACACACATAACTTATGGCGTGATGCTGAACGATGATGGCAACAGATGACTTAGTACGCCAAGAGGCGGCTTGGATTGTGCGCCAAAGAGTATGGCTTGGCTGGTTTGCATGGTGTATAACCATATTCACCATGATATGGATATAATACCCCCTCTCAAACTCAAATAGGTTTGAAGATAGAAACCAATTTGAGGTTGAAGCAGAGGGAAAGATAGAGTGGAGAAAAAATGTAATGCGAGTAAAAAAAATACATGTATGATATGACTTCTTTTTTTTGGGGGGGTAGGAATATGATATAGTTAATGTATATGTGGTATTTCTAGATATATTAGGTATTGATTTCCTAGATATATTTAGGAATAGCCATAGTTAGGTTTGTTGTAGGATACTTTTTCTCATAGTTAGGTTTCTAGTAAGATACTCTTTCTCAGTCTATATATACAGGTTTTCTATTGTATAGGATTAATTCATTGAATACAATACATATTATTTCTTCTCTCTCTCTCTCTCTACTATTCTAACGGATGTGGTGTCAATGTGAACTCTATTTTTTATGGTGTTAATGGTTAGATTAATTTTTTGCGATGTTATTTTATTGTCCTTGGAGGTGTGGAAACGTATAAAAAAAAATTCATTTTTCCTCATGGCCAATCTGGTGGACGTTTGTACGGACAATTGCAAGCGTGGTGTTCTTCCACTAGACCTACGTTTCGAGCTTTGTCGTCATTCATTACCTACCACATTAGTCACATTAAGATATTAATACGGGGAATACAAAACACACGTTCACAAAGACACTTATCAACCAACACAAAAAAAACAAGAAATAACATTATAACAGCACACAAACACCCTTAATACCATAACACGCTATGTATGTGTTCCAATTTTGCATACAAAACCAGTACACGTCCCACCCACATACAAATCCATAGATACATGACAACTAGTACCAACATCGTAAAGAGGTAGAATTCGTAACATTTACTCAACAATGTGCCACATATAACCACAAATAAGTACGTAAATAACACAAATTGTAACACATGTATGGTATGTCAAGCCAACATCCCCATATGGACGTGGTGTTCGGGGGGTTTAATCGTTAACCATTCATGAGCAAATCACAACAGAGCAACACTTTACCCAAAAATAAACATAACACATCAATTACGAAATTAGACAATAACACCACTAGGTACGCAACCCACAGTTCGTAAACACGCATGCACTTCCCCTGTAGTGAAACACAGGTACTATCATTCAAGAAATTACACCAAGACACTTGGCGTACCATTATGTCAATCACTTGCAAACATGGATGTCACAATCATTACACATCACCTAACATTACTGTCATTAACATCACACGTACCTACCCCAACCTACACACATCCAAAAGCTAGGGGAGCATAAGCACATTACATTATACTGACACAACAAACTCATTATCTGTTGACAATATTGCACCGAATACTGGGCACACACCACCATATGAACAATCACCACAAAAAATGTTCGACCGTGTGCATAACATTAGGTTAACAATCAATGACCATGTGCGTAATATTAGTTAATATGTACATCATTCAACAGCACACATTAACTACCACAAATCTCACTAACATTGAAAATGAAGACCACCCAAAATACACTCAAAATCTAACCCCAAACCGCATTGCAACACAACGGCACGACAATGTCAATAACAACACACTAACCTTGAAACCCTGCTACAAACTTACCAACATCATGACAAACACCACAAAATACCCCTGTCAATACTACCCCAAATACAGAGTACCTCAAATGGAGGACGCACCTTGACACCCCCAGTGGTACTAACAAGACTAACATCACACAAAAATAGACACTACACGACCATACCCTCAGAAAAATTCGAACCCCACGAACATTGTAGCGACCCTGATTTTTCATAAGCTTTTATTTATTTATTTATTTTATTATTATTATTATTATTATTATTATTATTATTATTATTATCTTATTTTATTTTTAGCTTTATTAATTGTGTGGTTACATGAGAATTTAATGTGTTATTTAATTAATTTAATGTGATAGTTAATTTTATGTAATTAATCTAAATATTTATTTTTATATATATTTATATATAAAAAAGGGTGTTATATGTATTGATTTTATAAAGAATATTTATATTTGTTGTAATTATTTAATAAAATAAAATATAAATAATGTCAATTGGGTTACAACTATAAGAGGCAAAGGAAAGCAAGGAAAAAAAAAGAAAAAAAAAAGAGACAGCAGCCGAAAGAAAAGAAAACGAGAGAGAGAGAGAGAGAGAGTTTAATCATCAAAAAGAGAGGGTGTGCCTGTGCGGGTGAGAAAATCAGAGAGAAAGCCGAGAGAGAGAAAGAGTGGTGAGGTAGAGAGGAAAAAGAAGAAAAGGGTTAGGGTTTTGTTTTGGTGGTTTTATTAATTTTTAAAATATTTTTTTGATTTTTAAAAAATTATTGTGAGTACAAAATTCACTTTTCTTGATTTATGTTTAATTCGTTGTTTTTATTTATTTATTTGATGTTAATTTGATTTTGTATTTATATGAAGATGATAGATTGATTTTAATTATTTTGATTAGTTGTGTATGTCAGGTTTAGGGTTTTTATATGTATTTATTTTATGGTTGTAATCACACTCATGGTTATATGAAATTAAATAAACTTAGAACCCATAGATAAATTCCTTGCACTCCACCATGACTCCATAGATTGTTATTTTATTTGAGTGTTGGTGAGAAAAAATGTAAGAAAAAAGTGAGGGTTATGAGATCTATTTAAATGCCTTAGGCTTGGCATTGTTATATTTGTTCTCATTAGTAGATGAGAGATTGTGTATATATATATTGTTGCCTTGTTCTCATGAGTAGACGAGTTCTTTGATTTACCCGCGTACGTATATGCTAACCATCCAGGGAGTGTGGGTCAAACTCAGAACGATATTCCCATGCAAATTTGGCTTCGGAGCGGTGTTAGGTATACAGGAGGCACCTGGGATATTTGTGTAGGCCGGAAGGGAATGACCGAAGTGGTGGAGTTAAGGTATAAAGAATTAAATATGAACTTATTAGTATAGTGTGAATTGCTTTGCTTTGTACATCTCAAAAAATAGTAAACAACCTTGATAAGTTATGAAATTTCGGCAGAGGCATGTATATGTAATTCTTGACAACTGTTGTATTTTAACTTTGTGCTAAAAAGATCGATTGTAACTTGTAATCGGATGATCTTGGTTACAATAGTTTTTATTCGTTTTACTAAAGCAGATTTTAGATGTTGTTTTAATCCACGAAACGAGCTCATTTTTATTAATTTCGCATAAACTGAAGTAAAACATTATTCTGCATACTTTTCATGTTTTGAACTTTTCCCAAAAAAATTATCTTAGGGCAGTTTCTTTTCGTTTTTTAGCTTTATATTTTTCGGTTGAATTCCGTCTAGATTCTTCTATTCAGTTTTTCTCTTAACCTGTTAGTTTCTACTAAATTCCGTTGTCTCTTAGGAAATTTAAATCTGTACAACTTTTGTTCCTTGAGTTTTGGTCAATTCAAATTATTTAAGCATGAAACGGTACATTTTTATACTTCTTCAGCAATTTACTTATGATTAAATAATACTGGCTTTATTTTTTTTTATAGAATGGTGGATCTTACTAACTTTTTATGCAGGGTTGACCCACCATATTTTTTTTATGTTTATTTTGTTATTTTATATTCAATTTATATTTAGTTGTGTATGGGCAAGAAACTAAATGCCACCATATCTCAGGAAACTACTACTCCTTCGTCTTGGTACGGGTGGAACTACTTGTCTTGTCCCGTAACAAGAATTAAATGTAATTTTGTTTGTGTCTGGTGGATATGTGGGTGTTAAATCTTGTACATGTTACGACCAAAATCCGACCCTATAAGTTTAGTGTCGTAACCGGCCAATAATCCTTGGATTACCAAAGGCCTCTTAGCATAATAACACATAGTTAGGGGCTACGGAAGCAAATACATGAAATATACATAGTCCATCAACCTCTACAGACATACATGAGACAAATAATCTTAAACTTTCATAATTATACAGGTGATCAAAACATAATACGTCACTTCATGTAGATTCAACCAAAAAAACTAGTTCATGATCAGGGGAAACAAAAACTTATACATCCACAAAACATAGCCACGAGACTTGACTTGAACTGGAACCATTCTCGGGAGGCACAACGGCTAGCTGACAAAAATAACTGAGGCACCAGGTCTTCAACTCTGAGCCTGGTCACGTGCTTGATCACCTACATACATAATATAGATAGTGAACGAAAGCCCAGTGAATAACAATAGAGTAAAGGGTTAAATGAATGATGATTCGTAATTAAATCCGTACATAGAACCAATTCATATTCGTGTTCTCATTCAGTGCGTATACAGAATTCAGGAGCCATGCTTGATCAATCATAGTTCATCCGTTAGTGCTAACAAATTGTATACAGAACATCATAGATTATACTTGTCAGTTCTGTAGACACCCCATTTTTGACCGACCTTAAGACTCAGACGTCACCAATTGAGCGCTTGGTGATGTTGCATGATGTGCTCGTTCAGAAGTTTCGGAGTTGCGGCCGTGAGCCCTGCCTCCGGACTCCCGAACCCTTTTCTGTGCCTTGTCTCGGTTTGCGAACCAGACTCGGTTTTCTCTGTTTCTTTTCCTGAGGGGAGGGAGAGGTCCTGTAGACCATCTCTCAATGTCCGTAGGCTACATTTGGTGGCCGTAGGCCATTTTGCCCATTTCGGAGTCCGGTTCCCGGTTTTCGGAGCCGTCAGGCCGTGTGCCTCGGTTCGGGACCGCTTAACCATCTCCTATTGCTCTGATTTTTGGCATACATCTTATTTGCTCCCTTTTGAGGGACACTGAGATCCGAGAGACCGACTTCATGGTCGAACACCACTTCCGGTGCCTAACAGTCAGTTTTCAGGGCCTCGGGCTGCGCGTTTCGGCCCCCGAACCTTCATTTTGCATCGGTTTGGGCTCATTTTTGGTGGAGACCTTATTTTCACTGCTAAGAAGGTCGTAGAAGGGTGGGAGGCCAGTAATTGTTCTGACAACCAGTTTTATTCCTCCATCACTCGATTCCTAATTTCCACCCAAGATTGCCGCTGTCATGGTACTTGTCATCTATTGAATGCGATGGCTCATGGCTCCCAACTTTGGCAAATAATCCAATAATTTTCTGCCCATCTTGGCTGGTTTTTGGACATTAAACGTTATGAATTCAATAAGCTATCTGTACCCGGACCGGAGGTTCCTTAATGGAATTTGGAAGTTATCTGTACTCGGCTGGAGGTTTCTTTATGAATCATCTAGTGCGATATGAGGTGGTGGCTGTATGCATTTCTGGGTACCCCCCTCTCATGTTAGTTCAAAAGCCAATTTGTCATTTTCCCATGTCCACTGGATGGTTTCGCTTCAAATTTGCGTGAGTGGAACAAGGCGGCCGCAAGTTATCTGTACTCGGCGTTTGCTACTCCGTGTGGCACAGAGTGCCTCATTTTATCGGAGACATAGGCGAAGGTCATATCTGCTACCTCATTGTTCTTGCCCATGCGAGGTTCAACGTCTAAATACTTATAGTGGATAGAAGTTGTGGCTGGGAGGCTGCCTACATGCTTAAATTGTCTCTAAATGTACCATACGGCCAAAGGTTTCCCTCTATGGAACTTGGTAACAAGCCGCGCGAGAAGTCGGATCCTCATTTTGACTCAAATTGCTACCAAAATGTCCATATGCCATTGAGTGACTTCGGACAGCACGCGGGACCTCGACTTTTTTAAGTTTGTCAGGTCCTAAGATCTGATCCAAAGAGTCCAAATCGTCCAAAAGGTTTTTTGCGACCAACACACGTTGATAGTCACTTTTGAAAGAAGCAATGTCCAAACATTGGACCGGAGGGCCTACTTGCCAGATACATCAGTTTTCTCGCAACATCCCGCTTAAAATCTATTTATCTCTTATGGGAAATTGTGGTCATGGAAGAGCTCCTCAGAACCCTCATTCGGTGACCGTTGGTAAATAACAAGCACCAAAGTGCCTTAGCTCGCTGTTCCGTTTTTCAATATCACTCCATGCCACCAAGAGGTGTGCCTTGCGTGTCCGGCTCGGGAACTTGCGGGATACGATTCGTGGGGTGAACAGGGATCAAACTTTCGAGATCCGATGAGCACCCCCCTCCAATGACTCGCCTCCGGTTTAGCCGTGCCCGCGTGCCCACGATTTCGGAAGAACACCTAATCATCGCATCGATTTGCCGTGCCCGCGTGCAACATCGCATTTCGAGGTATCACGGTCATAGACCGGCTCCTACAACCAATGATATCAATTTTTTGAAAACATTGTAATGTTCTTAATACCGGTTATTAACAGTCCAACTTATGGTTTTCAACAGGTATTGGATTGATACTTGTGCATTCTCTGTCCTCCGGATTAGCATAGCCAAGATCATAGACCCGGTGTCGTCCGAATTGGAACAAAACAAATTTCAGTGTGGGCTAATGTTTCTTTGAAAGACTCAGGTTTTGCGAACTCGGTAGCTTCACCATCATTTTCCGACAAGGTCAATAATCTGAGAGAGTGGAGTACATTTGAGGATGTTGCCAATCCCGCATCTTATAGTGGGCTTGCATAGATATACAAACCAGCACATATCAAAATTGACTGCTCTGAGCAATCTATGCCATCCGAGGTGCGCTTGAGAGAACAAAATAGGAGTTACCTCCACAGGTCAGCAAACTGATTTTGTTCGAGGAAAATTTAACCCAAGCGTACAATTCGACCTTTCGTACTTCCGAGCATTAGCACCATGGACAGGCATAAATTCAGGTGTCTCAGATTCCCCCAGTGTCAAGTTATACTCCAGCAAAACTATAGCACATAGCCTCATGGTAAGTATGCTATTATGGCAATCACTCACACGCAATTGCAAGGATGCTAAAGCATAAAACTTACCGAGTACTCCAAGCCAAAATAGGAATTATTAGAAATCATGCATGATCCTAAGTATACAAAAATGCCTAATGCAAACACATGCAAAATGCAACTATAGCAGGCTCGCATTCTAAGATGGCATATGAAATGCTACAACTATTATGTATTCAACTTGAAATTGAAAGTACAATGCAGTTAGTATTGATGCGCCGAGCCCGGTGCATGTAATACAGATGAGATGAATGCAAACATGCTGTCATATCTGTATGCTAATTTAAATATGCCCTAATCTAACCATCAAAGCGGATAAATAAAAGGAGAAAGACGTGGGTTGGAAGACATACAACACACTCACGACACTTATTTACAAGTTGTGCCCCTCACATTCGGTAAGGGTCGATAAAACCCATAATACAGTCCAAGTATTTAACGGGAGGTTCAAGGGTTCTCTGCCCTGTAGTTCATGTCAGATCAAATAAAAAGAATATTAACCCATCTAGAGTATTGAGTTCTGCCCACTAAAATTTACCGACTTTACACCCTTCCACATCGAAATCCTAATTAATTAACAAATTAACTAAGAAAGCAAATAAACTCCAGGTCATGCCCACCGTGCAACCGGGACTTCGGTATGGTGCCGTTGCTTCTCTTGGTGGATGATGCACTATCCCGCGGACTGTCCTTGTCTCGGTTTATGCCGTCGGAACGCGGTTATGTGGCCCACTGGCGGATGACCGGGGCACGAGGATCGAGCAGCCATATTCCTTCGCAAACTACATTGGTTATGCCCCTTTTCAACCCTGCTCCTTGTTTTGGCATAGCCAAAAAATATCAGAGAGGAAAATCAGCAACCTTTGGGGGCTTGGCACACCCAAAAACAGTGTAAAACAGAGCTAATTGGCATTCCCGGTGGATTTCCGCGCAAAGCGTCCGGACATCATCATCCACCAAAGCAAGGCAGTCCCTGGCTGCACGCAGTTTAATTGCTTTTCTTAAGTTAATTTGTTATTCATTAGGATTTTGTAATATTTTGGAATGTAATATTCTTTTTATTGGGACTGTAATATTTGGAACTGTATATTTTATTCGGAACCCTCTGAGGTGAGGGGCACAACTGTATAAGTGTGCGTGAGTGTTGTTGTATGTCTTCAAC
>NW_021027665.1:35913-129296 GCF_004153795.1 Camellia sinensis | reverse complement strand
CCCACGTCTTTCTCCCTTTTATTTATCCGCTTTTGGTGGTTAGATTAGGGCATATTTCAATTAGCATACAGTATGATAGCATGTTTTGCATTCATTCATCTGTATTGCATGTATCGGGCTCGGCGCATCATACTGACTGCATTGTATTTTCAATTCCAAGTTGAATACATGTTAGCTGTAGCATTCCATATGCCATGTTTAGAATAGTCGGGCCTACTATAGATTGCATTTTTTGCATGTGTTGCATTAGGCATTTCTGTATACTTAGGATTCATGCATGATTTCTAATAAGTTTCTATTTTGGCTTGGAGTACCCGGTGAGCTTTATGCTTTAGCATCCTTGCATGCGTGTGAGTGATTGCCATAATAGCATACTTACCATGAGGCTATGTGCTTATGTGATATAACTGCCTGAATGCCTGTGGTTGAAGGTCGAGTTGTTTAAATTAGAACAAATCATTGACTGTGAGTTTTAAGCCCACTAGATAGTGGCAAAGTCATATTTTTTTCTAAGCCCACCTGAGGGTGGCAAATCCATGTCTTAGCTTACCTGCGGGTAGCACCATCAAACCATTTTCAAATAAACAAGCATGAAATGTTTTGTTCCAATTCGGACGACCCAGTCTATATTTATATGCTGCGAGCATCACATAGTAACCTAGGCTAATAACCGGAATAAGAACATACAATGTTTTCAAAAATTGATATCATGGTTAGTAGAGGCCGGTCTATGACCGGGCGAGCGGGGGTGCTCACGAAGTGACCTTCCCCAATCGTACCCAAGTTCCCGAGCCGAGGCAACTTTGGTGATGACGGACACGTGGCCTTTTGGCACCGAGTCAGGGTTTCCTAAATTTCCCAAAATAAAATATTTAGGTGGCGACTCTGTATCTGGCAAAGCAGTCCATGTTTGGCACTTCTTTCAAAAATTAGTTTTCTCAAAACAATTTGCCGGATTTGGACTCTTTGGTTCAGACTTAGAACCGTGACAAACGAAAAGTCGAGTCCGAGCTGTAGCGAGGTCCCCCCGCGGGCTTGTTACAAGTTCCATAGAGGAACCTTTGGCCGGGTATGGATAACTTGCCAATTCCATAAAGGAACCTCCGGACTAGGTACAGATAACTTGCCAGTTCCATAAAAGAACCTCCAGCCGGGTACAGATAACTTGCCAGCTCCATTAAGGAACCTCCGGATTGGGTACAAATAACTTGCCAGTTTCATAAAGAAACCTCCAGCCGAGTACAGATAACTTGCCAATTCCATTAAGGAACCTCCGGTCCGGGTACAGATAGCTTACTTGAATCATAACGTTAATGTCACAAATATTTGCCAAAGTTGGACAATCATTCATAGTACAAAACATAGCATTTTATAGGATAGATCTTATTGCATTTGAAAAAAATAATTTAACTTGAATATAGTTTACTAAGTTATTACTCACAGATAACCGGTGGCTCCAAATAGATGAGTAGAGTAGGCAATTTATTTAACTTGAGGCGCGTGACCTACATAACATGACACATACATTGGAACAAACGTTCGAATTGTACATAACTTATTTCATTTGTTCTTAGTATGTTTCTAGCCTTTATCCTCATCATAGTGTCTTGGTCTTGGCCTAGGAATGCCTAGGATGGAATGAGGATGCAAAAATGTACTTGAAAACATTTTTCAAACCTTGCTGGAAACAAGGTCTACGCTCAAGCATGGCTTTCCTCGCTCGACGTACATGCAAAATGTGAGGGTTCGCTCGAGAGCAACTTTATTCGCTCGAGCGGTCTACAAACTTTGAAAAAGTACTAGTTGCTTGATTTTCACGCTCGACAGATGCTCGATCCCCGCTCGAGTGTGAGACTCAGACCTTTGCTCGAGCGTGACTTTCGTCACTCGAGCGATCTGTAAAAACACATGACCTTTTGGGAGCATGCATTTCACGCTCGAGCTGACTTATGGTTGCTCGAGCGGAAATGCAAGCTTACAAGGTTGCCGCTCGAGCGTAGAATCCAATGCCCGAGCAGGAGTGCAAAATCTAGAATTTCCAGATTGCACTCCCTAGCTCCAAGCTCAAATTGTACACCCCAAAACTCATCTTCTTGGGCCAAAATTCTGGGGAACATCTAGGAACTTGTAAAATATTTTGGTTTGAAGATCTTTTCCTGAAATCAAGGCCCAAAAGTATGTCAAACATGCGACAATTTAACTTGAAATGCAAAAACATGGTATGAACATGACATGCATGTGTTTATTTGAGTTTATGGCTTCTAAAACATGATCAAATGTGATCCATTGATGAGAAATGTTATGAATTCTTCAACTTATGCTAGAATTACAACATGCATGGAGAAAATCTTTGAAAACAACTTCAAAATGCTATAAATATGTATGCATATATGGAATGACTTATCTTTCTTTAATTCTAGCTTAATCCTTACATGAATTTATCTAATTCACTTGAATCCTTGTAAAATCTAACTCAATTACACAACTAAGAGTTTGATTCCTTACCTAGAGTCCACAATTCCCTTAGATTCTAGCTAGGCTCAACAAATTATCATCAATCCCTTCAAATTCTTGATCACTCTTAGCAAATCTCTCTTTTCCTCCTTGAATTGAGCTCAATTTTCTTCTTCTCCCTCTCTTACACGTTTGTTGCTCAAGATGATGGTAGGAATGAGTTCTCTCAACTATGAGTGATCTATTTACATGTCTGTTTAGCTAGGCTAATTAAGTGGGCATTAATTTAATCTAATTTAATTGTTCCAAATCGAATCTTGATTAAACCTACCATAATGTTCTAAAAATTCCAAATAGCATATAAATCAAGTAAATTTCTGAATTGGATGCCAATAAGGCCTTCAATTTGCAAACCGAATAAAAACATGAACAGATCTTTCTATATTGAACAGATACAAACACAAAATAATGCAATGCACATGTAATTAACATAGGATTTCTTCTTAATTACTTGTTAGGCATACTTAAGCATGAATTAGTGCTAATCATGGGTCGGGGCTATTACAGTCTTCCCCCCTTGAAGAGTTTGGTCCTCCAAACTCAAATTACCTTCATTTTGGAAGAACGCCGGATTTAAGAGAAATAACTCAGGGTATCTTTTCCTCATGTATTTGTCTGTCTCCCAGGTTGCATAAGTTCCTCCATGATTCTACCAATCAACCTTCACTAATGGAATTTCCTTGTTTCTCAATCTTTTGATTCGACAGCTCACAATTTGTAGTGGCCTCTCCTCGTATGTATAGTCATCTTGTAGAAGTACATGAGTCGGCTCAATCATATGTAATGGATCTCTCAAATAATCCCAAAGCATAGAGACATGAAAGACATTGTGCATATTTTCCATCACCGAAGGTAAGGCTACTCGGTATGTTATTGAATTAATCTTCTTGAGAATGTCATATGGCCCAACATATCTTGGCGCCAACTTGTCCTTAACGCCAAACCGGGTTTGCCCTTTCATAGGAGTCACTTTTATGAATACATGATCACCAACTTCATACCCCCTATCTCTTCTCCGGACATCCGCATAACTCTTTTGTTGGCTCTGTGCGGTTCTTAGGCGTTATTGAATTAGTTTCATTTTCTCAGTTGTTTTTTGCACCAGTTCTGGTCCCAATAACAGTCTATCACCTACCTTGGCCCAATAGATCGGAGATCTGCATTTTCTACCATACAAAGCTTCGTACGAAGCCATACCGATACTTGAAAGATAGCTGTTATTATACACAAACTCGGCCAATGGTAAGTAGGTTTCTCAACTGCCTTGAAAGTCTAGAGCACACATTCATAACAAGTCTTCCAACGCTTGAATGGGCCGTTCAGATTGACTATCTGTCTGTGGGTGATAAGCATTGCTTAGCCTCAATTCAGTTTCCAGAGCTTGTTGTAGACTCTGCCAGAATCTTGAAGTGAACTTGGGATCTCTGTCAGACACAATAGATATAGCGATCCAGGTTTTTACCCCGACTTTCGTTGTGTTCCGGACTCGAATTCTGTAAATGTATACTGTTGTCTATGTCTTGTTTCCTTCCTTTAACTCTTTGTATTTGAGTTTTGGATTATGTTGGGCGTGTTTGGAATAGGTTGGTTGTTAGTTGGTCTAGAATGTTGTTGGCCAAATTTTGGCTTCTTCGCTCGAGCGAGGCTTCTTGCGCTCGAGCGAGCCTGGTGAAATTATTTCTTCGCTCGAGCGAGACTTCTTGTGCTCGAGTGTGCATTTGCGTTGGTGACAGACCTGAAGCTTTGCATTTTACACTCGAGCGACGCTTCTTGCGCTCGAGCGAGGTGACTTGTTGTGTCTGGTCGCTCGAGCGACAACTCCTACGCTCGAGCGAGCCTGTTCATATTAGATCGTGAATGAGACATTTGAAGACACTTTTGCAGCTCAATCTCTCTCTCTAAAACTCTCCAAAAACGCAGGTTTTCATACTCTCTCTCTAGAATACACCTTATCTCTAAGATTTCATCTAGATTCGTTGTGTTCTTGACCGTAGTGTCTTTGAGAATAAGGTAGAGGGCTTCAAGAGCTTCGTGTTGATCCAAGTAAGAGTTGGTTTCGTCATCTTTGGAGTTTCGATCTTGCTTGCCTGTCTTCTACACTTAAGGTAGGGATTTTCTTTGAGTTATATATATATTTTTGCAAGATCTAGATGATTTTCAAAATCATCCTTTGATTAATTTTGAAAATTAATTGTTGATTTAAGAAAAAGAGTGATTTTGAAAGTGGGTTTACTATTTGATCATTTGAGATAGAAAATTGGGGGTTTTGAACTATGTTGATTAAAGAAAGATGTTTTTGGTGGGATTTTTTCAAATGTTTTAGAGATGAATTGTTTTGGTAAGAAAACCTAGAAAATAGGAGTTTTAAAAAGATGTTGAGAAATCATAGACGATGAGGTTATATTTATTTTGAATTAGGAGAATTGAAACTTTTTTCTCATCCATTGCATTGAGCATAGTTGCATATTTAACACATTGAAAATGTTGTTGTTTTGAGAAAAATGGGTGAATACCTTGGTGAATCTGGGTAGAAGTATAGTTGTGGAATTAAGTTGGCCTATGTGCCCTTAGTGAAAGTCTAGAAACCCGCGCGATTAGGTGTCGAGCCTTCCGGTTAATACCGGTAAAAATGACAAATTGGTAGTACTTGTATAGTCTACTTGCAGACACCGACCTAGGGATTACCAGAGTTGTATTTACCGCCCCTTGAACAAAATTGATAAATGTGGAACAGTCGAAATTGTATGGCATCATTGAGCATGATGGTTTTTGAATAAATGAGGATGTGTTTTTATTTTCAAAAGAGCATGGCATGGCATATATATTCATCTCTTGAGACTTGTGTAAAATGTATATACTTTGTTAAGAATTCTCTACTGGACTTTATGCTCACCCTACGGGATTTTGTACAAGAAAAGATGTGGTGATTCCGCCTAATTGAAGGCGTGGAAGTGTGTGCAGAGAGCATAATGTGCTCATTTGCTGTGACTCTGATTGTAAGCCAAGGGCTTTGTATGTGTGGGTTTGAATAACCGTTTTATGTAACCAGGCTTAAGCTTTGGAAACTTGTAAACCCTTGGGGGTATTTGTTATTTAATTAATTGTTGTTGGATTAATTGTATTATCGCATGAAGAATACTTACATCATGTAATGCAAGTATGAGGATTTATTATCAGTTTTACTTTAAAAGGCCATGACTATTGTATTACCATTTGGGCATGAAAATTGGGGCGTTAGAATAGATACTGGCATGCCATGTAATCTCACAATCCCATTAATATACAAGATAGCTAGCTTATCCGCACCATACAATGATTTAATAGGTATGAAATGTGCAGATTTGGTTAAACGATCAATAATTACCCAGATAGAATTCATACCTCGAGAAGTGCGAGGTCATCCCACAATGAAGTCCATAGTGATATGCTCCCATTTTCATTTTGGTATTGGAAGCGGTTGTAGCCACCCAGCGGGTTGTTGATGTTCAGCCTTAACTTGTTGGTAGTGCAAACATCTAGCCACAAAATCTGCAACAAACTTTTTCATCCCAGGCCACCAAAAATTCTGTTTCAAGTCATGGTACATCTTTGTATTTTCTGGATGCATAGTAAATTTCAAATGATGAGCTTCAGTCACGATGCGTTTTCTCAAATCAAAACAATCCGGCACACAAAGACGATTCTAAAATCTTAACACATTATTTTCAATCATGAACCCAGGCCTCGGTTTTGAGTCAATTTCATTGAAAAGTTTCTTCAAAACGTCATATTCATGTTGTTTTACTTTAATCTCTTGAATGAGCGCAGGTTGGGTGGAAATGGCTGCTAAAATCCCACATTGTTCTCGCAATACAGCTTCAATCTCATTCTTTTCCAAGTTGCATAGCAATTCCTTTTGACCGGTAAACAAACATGACAAATTTCCCATCGATTTTTGGCTCAAGGCATCTGCCACAATATTAGCTTTTCTCGGGTGATACAGAATCTGTAAATCATAGTCTTTAATCAACTCCAACCATCTTCTTGTCTCATGTTCAATTCTTTTTGGGTGAAGAAATATTTGAGGCTTTTATGATCCATGTACACTTCACATGTCACACCATATAGATAATGTCGCCAAATCTTCAAAGCAAAGACCACTACGGCGAGTTCAAGGTCATGGGTCGGATAATTCCTTTCATGAGGACGGAGCTGTCGAGAGGCATAAGCAATTACCCTTCAATTTTTCATTAAGACACACCCCAAGCCTTTGTAGGAAGCATACTATAAATCTAGAACCCGTCAGTACCATTAGGCAGTGTTAGAATTCGTGCAGTTACTAATCTGGTCTTCAACTCTTGGAAGGCAGAATCTCTCTGATCGTTCCAATCAAAGGCCACATTTTTCTGAGTTAACTGGGTCAATGGCATAGCAAGTTTTGAAAAGTCTTTCACAAACCTTCTGTAATATCCTGCAAGTCCCGAAAAACTTCTAACTTCTGACACATTTACCGGTTTAGGCCAGCCTACAAGACGTTCAATTTTCTACGGATCCACTGATATGCCATCCTTGTCGATCACGTGTCCCAGGAATGCTACGCTGTCAAGCCAAAACTTGCACTTGGACAATTTTGCATATAACTTATTTTCTCTCAAAATCTGTAAAGTAGTTTTCAGATGACTCTCATGTTCTTCCCTATTTTTAGAATAGATTAGTATGTCATCAATGAATACAATAATAAATTCATCAAGAAATTGTTTAAACACTCTATTCATCAGGTCCATGAAAGCTACAGGTGCATTTGTTACCCCAAATGGCATGACTAAAAATTCATAATGTCCATATCTAGTTCGGAAAGCAGTTTTGTCTACGTCTTTTGCTTTGACTTTTAGCTGGTGATACCCGGATCTAAGGTCAATTTTAGAAAACACTTTTGCTCCCTGCAATTGGTCGAACAAGTCATTTATTCGGGCAAGAGGGTATTTGTTCTTGACCGTTACTTTATTCAATTTACGGTAATGTATACATAATGTCAACGACCCATCCTTTTTCTTTACAAACAACACTGGAGCACCCCAAGGTGACGTGCTCGGACGGATGAATTTCTTATCTAAAAGTTCTTGGAGTTGGACTTTTAATTCCTTTAGTTCAATGGTGGACATTCTGTATGGAGTTTTAAAAATCGGTTGTGTCCCGGGTACAACATCAATGGTGAACTCAATGTCCCTATCGATTAACTCCCCAGGTAAGTCATAAGGAAATACATTAGGAAAATCACAAACCACAAGAATAGGGTCCACACTAGTACTATCCGAAGACTCAGTGAACACACTACGCAAGTAGCCTTGACAACCTTTTATCAATAATTTTCTAGCTTTCATAAATGAAATCAAGTATGGTGGAGGAACTACTCTACTCCCAGCGATTACAAACTCAGGCATACCAGGTGGTTTAAACTTGACGGTTTTATTTACACAATCAATTGTGGCACAATATTTCGACAACCAATCCATGCCCAATATGCAATCAAAGTGATCAATGTTCAAGGATAGCAGATCAACATATAATATCATATCACCAATCATTATCACATGCCGGATATGCATACGCACACATCATAGAACTTCCAGATGGTGTAGACACAGATAGCATGTAATTCAAAGGTTCTGATGGTCGAGTTAATTTTCGAGAAAAAGCGTGCGATACAAACGAATGTGTAGAACTAGAATCAATTAGTACATAGGCATTTTGAGCATAGATAGGGATTATACCTGACACCACTGGCTCAACATTCTGTACATCCCCAGGCACTAGTGCAAATACCCTTCCTTGCCTTAGTGTTTCATTCCCGGTGTTACCCTTGGCATTTGTCCTTGTATTGGTTCTCATTATAGGAGCAAATCCGGCTGAACTTGCTATTGGATGATTTGCATTATCGAACCTCATTGGGCAGTCTCTTATCATATGACCGATCTTGCCACACAGGAAACATGCGTCTGACGCACGATGGCATACGTTCGTATGCCTCCTTCCACATTCTGTACAGGTTGACTTAGACCCACTACTTTGGCTCGAACTGCTTGAAGATCCAGTATTTTGCTTTTTGTTTGTAAAAATCGAACAGCCCTTCCGAAAAGTGGATCCAGATCTTTTACTTCGCCATTTGGTTATTGGTGTCTTAGTTTGTCTTTTTGTTGCCAAAATGGCTTCTTCCATTAATGCCGTATCAAGCACATTCACGTATGTGGGTAGGTTGAGAACTCCCACCCGATCTAGTATCTCCAAATCCAAACCGCCTTCAAATTTTCATGCCTTCTTGTAGTCAGTATCCACCATGTGTAGAGAAAATTGAGCCAATTCAGTAAATTTGGCCTCATACTCAGCCACTGACATCCTGCCTTGTTTAAGTTCCTGAAATTCAGACACTTTTCGATCTCTGAAGCATTGGGGAAAATACTTGTTATAAAAGATCTCGTTAAACTACGCCCATGTCATGTTCCCATTTTTAGTTCAGATCAGTAGCCACCATCTACGGGCTTCATCTTTCAATGTATAAGTGGCCAAGAGAACTTTTTGCGTTTCAAAGCATGGAAATACCTCAAACAGTTTTTCCATTTCAAGTAGCCATGTTTCTGCCTTCAATGGTTCAATACCACCCACGAAAGTTGGCGGCTTCATCTTCATGAATTTCTGAGTCAGGTTAATTATATCACTGTTGTCTAGTTCATGTTGTACTCGAGGAGGCGAGGGAGGCAAGGGTTGCTGTCTCTATTGTTGCGTCATTGCTTCGGTTAGCGCTGCGAGCATTTGCTCCATTTTGTTCATTCAAGCTTCCGATGATTCAACTGTACCATCACTTCTTGCATTTTTCATTTGCTCTAGGTAAACAGAACATTATAAACATAGGCAAATAGTCCTTTTATAATACTCAAATCGTTTGTTTCCATTTCTTGTCATTATGTTTAGATTTGGTTTTAACTTTCAATGAACACACACACACTTACACATGTAAATGGAATGTCCCTACTTCTTACTAGGACACCCTAGGCTCGTATGGACTCGTGTGTGTGGTAAGACGCGTGCTCTGATACCATTTTGTCACGACCCAAACCCGCACCTATAAGTTTAGTGTCGTAATCGGCCAGTAATCCTTGGATTACCAAAGGCGTCTTAGCATAATAACACATAGTTAGGGGCTACGGAAGCAAATACATGAAATATACATAGTCCATCAAGTTGTGCAGACATACATAAGATAGATAATCTTAAACTTTCATAATTATACAGGTGATCAAAACATAATACGTCACTTCATGTAGATTCAACCGAAAAAACACGTTCGTGATCAGGGGAAACAAAAACTTGTACATCCACAAAACATAGCCACGAGACTTGACTTGAACTGAAACCTCCTCGGGAGGCACAACGGCTGGCTAACAAAAATAACTAAGGCACTAGGTCTTCAACTCTGAGCCTAGTCACGTGCTTGATCACCTACATACATAATATAGATAGTGAGCGAAAGCCCAGTGAATAACAATAAACTAAAGGGTTAAATGAATGATGATCCGTAATTAAATCCATACATAGAACCAATTCATATTCGTGTTTTCATTCAGTTCGTATACAGAATTCAGGAACCATGCTTGATCAATCATAGTTCATCCGTTAGTGCTAACAGATCGTATACAGAACATCATAGATTATACTTGTCAGTTCCATAGAGGAACCTCCGGACTGGGTACAGATAACTTGCCAGTTTCATAAAGAAACCTCCAGCTGGGTACAGATAACTTGCCAATTCCATTAAGGAACCTCCGGACTGGGTACAAATAACTTGCCAGTTCCATAAAGGAACCTCCAGCTGAGTACAGATAACTTGCCAGTTCCATAAAGGAACCTCCAGCCGAGTACAGATAACTTGCCAATTCCATTAAGGAACCTTCGATCCGGATACAGATAGCTTACTTGAATCATAGCGTTAATGTCACAAATATTTGCCAAAGTTGGACAATCATTCATAGTACAAAACATAGCATTTGCAGAAAATACTTTAACTTGAACATAACTTTACTAAGTTATTACTCACAGATAACCGGTGGCTCCAAATAGACGAGTAGAGTAGGCAATTCACTTAACTTGAGGCGCATGACCTACATAACATGATAGACACATACATTGGAACACACGCTTGGATTGTATATAACTTATTTCATTTGTTCTTAGTATGTTTTTAGCCTTTATCCTCATCATAGTGTCTTGGTCATGGCATAGGAATGCCTAGGATGGAATGAGGATGCAAAAATGTACTTGAAAACATTTTTCAAAACTTGCTGGAAATAGGGTCTACGCTCGAGCATGGCTTTCCTCGCTCGAGCGTACATGCAAAATGTGAGGATTCGCTCGAGCACAACTTCATTCGCTCGAGCGGTCTGCAAAATTTGAAAAAGTACTAGTTGTTTGATTTTCACGCTCGACGAACGCTCGATCCTCACTCGAGCGTGAGACTCAAACCTTTGCTCGAGCGTGACTTTCGTCACTCGAGCGATCTGTAAAAACACATGAACTTCTGGGAGCTTGCATTCATGCTCGAGCTGACTTATGGTCACTCGAGTTGAAGTACGAGCTTACAAGGTCGCCGCTCGAGCGCCGAATCCGACGCTCGAGCGAAAGTGCAAAATCTGGAATTTCCAGATTGCACTCCCCAACTTCAAGCTCGAATTCTACACCCTAAAACTCATCTTCTTGGACCAAAATCCTAGAGAACATCTAGGAACTTGTAAAATATTTTGGTTTGAAGATCTTTTCATGAAATCAAGGCCCAAAAGTATGTCAAACATGTGACAATTTAACTTGAAATGCAAAAACATGGTATGAACATGACATGCATGTGTTCATTTGAGTTTATGGCTTCTAAAACACGATCAAATGTGATCCATTGATGAGAAATGTTATGAATTCTTCAACTTATGCTAGAATTACAACATGCATGGAGAAAATCTTTGAAAACAACTTCAAAATGCTATAAATATGCATGCATGTATGGAATGACTTATCTTTCTTTAATTCTATCTCAATCCTTACATGAATTCATCTAATTCACTTCAATCCCTGTAAAATCTAACTCAATTACACAACTAAGAGTTTGATTCCTTACCTAGAGTCCACAATTCCCTTATATTCTAGCTAGGCTCAACAAACTATCACCAATCCCTTCAAATTCTTGATAACTCTTAGCAAATCTCTCTTTTCCACCTTGAATTGAGCTCAAGTTTCTTCTTCTCCCTGTCTCACACGTTTGTTGCTCAAGATGATGGTAGGAATGAGTTCTCTCAACTATGAATGATCTATTTATATGTTTGATTAGCTAGGCTAATTAAGTGGGCATTAATTTAATCTAATTTAATCGTTCCAAATCGAATCTTGATTAAACCTACCATAATGTTCTAAAAATTCCAAATAAGCTAAGATATTGTGTTTGGTTAAACATATAGTTTTGGTTTGTCTGTATATTATATTTTTCTTTAATTATTATTTCAAATTATGACTATTAAGTTCAGTTTCACCTATACATATTTACTCAGCTTGGAGATTTTGTTTTGGTGCAGCAAAGAAAGGGATAATGGTTTTTGCTCTGCATGAGGAGCCTGATCTCACAGAGCTAGTTGGGGATTTCAAAGTTCATATTCAGATCACCAAGGAGACTTTCAATGGTATACCAGCTAGACTCTTTCCAATCCATAACCGACAACACCACCACCAAAATTAGCTCCACCTTCAGTTTGTTCTTCATTTTTTTAAACCAATAAGCTTTCCACTTCGCTCATGATGGGACCTGAGCTTTGTTCCTAATTTACAAGCATTGGAGAGGTGGAGAGCTCAAGTTCATAATTGGTGAAGTGGATGGCTTATATTCAATTTTGTGTGTGCCATTTATTTCATATTTTTTGGTTATGCAGTCTTGCAAGTGTTTCATCAATAAGGAGCACTTGCCATCTTATGTATAAAGCTGACGAGGGTTTTGTTAATGAGGAAATTTCATTTTATCCTTCAAACTATATCTCGATGATCAATTTTAACCCTTGTACTTCAAATAATTTTAATTTCACACCTAAGTTATTGGATTTTGGATCTATTTTACCTCTGTCGTTAGCTACTGTTTATAATCAAACAGAAGTTGCTGACATGGCACCGAAATTTCGTATGAGATTTTATTTTGCCCCCCAAACTATCTCAAAAATATCAATTAGAACCCCAAACTTCATATTGTTTAAAGGTCTAATTGATATTTTGGAAAGAGTTCGGGGGGTAAAATGAAAATTTTGAGAAAATTTGGTGGGTAAAATGAAATCTCAAATGAAGACGGCAGCAAGTGCTAGCTACAGTTGATGGCAGGGGTGAAATTGATCTAAAATTAAATAGTTTAGGTGTAAATTTGACATAATTGAAGGTTTAGGGGTTGAATTGATTTTCAAGTGATAGTTTGGGGGACAAAATGAAATTTCCTCTTTGTTAATTAGCATTCAACTTCTTTTCCCTTGGTTAATGTATTTCACTGGACTTTGAAACAATTTATTATAGCTTGGCTTCAGAGTATTACAAATTCCCAATATGCACCTGTAGAAATTCAGGCTAGATTTTACTTTGCTACCCTTCCCAATATATTCTTTAGCGTTGCTTTTTTATTTTTCTTATTTGTATTCATTTAAAAAGAAAATTTTAATTCTTCAATGAAAGATATCAACAAATGTTGGTTCATTGTTCTTATTTTGGGACTCGTTGAATCTGCGCTAGTTATTAGTTCTGCTTCTGCGTTAGCTATTATAGTCATCAATGCTCGTGTTTTTCATTCTTGTGTAACACAATGCTACTCTGAAAGTTATAAGAGTGGTTGTTGAACTAGATAAGTCAAAGTTAAGGATTACAAGTTTGGAAATGGTTTGCAAAAGTTTTCTTAGGACCATCAATTGTCACGACCCTCAATCAGTCTTTTGTTTGATGTTTGTGTTTGATCATTATGGTTTTGGTGTTGTTTATTGATGGGTTATGCCAGTGCATGACAAATCTTATTTCACATTGTCACACTCGTGAAACTTTTGCCAGTGTAAAAGCAGCTTACATTCCTTTTTCAACTATTATAGTTTCCAACTTTTTGTGCCCAACAAAATTTCTTAGTGCTTCCATTAATTTTTCCATATGCCATGCATTATTCTTGCTAATACTTGTTATTTTGATTGACTTCTTACTCAATAGTTGTGAAGACACGATATTTACATCCTATCCATTGAGCTCTGTCCAAGAAGTGTAGTGTGAGCTTCACTCCTACGGGAATCTTTTCATTTCCTTTGTCCATTTCATTGCACTTAATTGATTTTATTTCCTTTCTTATTCCCTCCTTAATTTTTAGAGAATGTGAAAGTTGGGACTAGTTTCTCTCCAGTCTAATTATCGGACTAAAGAGGTACTGTTGGGCCTATTGTGGCCCACTTTTGGGCCCCATTTCGATGATCCAAATTGTTCACATTTTAGGGTTCGTCAAGAACATCACACCTGAAAAAAATCAAGTTGATCGGATAAAGACAATCACATGTTCGGATAAGTTTTGTATATAAAAAAAATAAACTGTGAGAAAATAAACAGTTTATACAAAATTGATTCGAACACATGATTTCTGTTATCCGATTGACTTGATTTTTTGCAGAGATGATATACTCGACAAATTTTAAAATGTGAATGGTTCAGATCATTGAAACGGGGCCTAAAAATCTAGATAGTCCAATCTAGATTCGAATTGGAGACAGTTCATGTCATGACCCGAACCCGCCCCTATGGGTTAAGGACATAACTGGCCAGTAATTAAGGGATTACCTACGGCCTCAAACCATCTAAGGCAAAACTCATCAGAGTAAAGGGGTCAAATGGAAGCAAATTCAAACTTTTGTCCATAGAACTATGCTTACATGGCACGTTGTCACGACCCAAACCCGGCCCTATGGGTTTAGCACCGTAACCGGCCAGTAATCCGAGATTACCGAAGGCCTGCAGAACAGTAGTATAGTAAAACAGAGTACAGGGCCTGGCGGAAGCCAAAACAGTAAATAAATAATGTCCATTGAGTTGTGACAATCTGTATGCCAAAAAGATTTTTCAAGCATTCACATATACAAACAGTACAGTCTATACAAAATTTACAGTCACACAGTACAGGGACCAAATCCCTTGATAACAGTACAGTTAGTAGCTGACAGTCTATACAGTAAACCAAACGGTACGGAGACAGACGGGGGAAAAACATGACACCCCAAAGCCATAGCATGGCAACTCGGAACCTCGCAGTGAGGCACAAAGGCTGGCTTGACAAAACTGGAGTCTAACCCGCGGTCCTAGCTCCGATCTGGTGGCTGAGCACCTACATATATATATAAACAGTGAGCTAAAGCCCAGTAAATAACATAATGTGTAAGGAGGTTAAGAATGAAATGTCCTTACAGTAATGAAATCAGTTCATTAAACAATACTTCAGTCTTTCAGTCAGAACAGTTATTCAATCATATGTGGTACATCCATTAGCATAGCAGTAAACAGTAGGTCTTAAAGACCGAACAGTAATGATGGCCATCAATCAGTAAACAGTAGTGGTTCTACGAGGGAACCGACAGAGATCTCTATAACAGTAGCAGTCAGTAACAGTAGTTGCTAAGGATGCCACAATACAGTTCAGAATAGAGGACATACATTCATTCAATTAACAGTAACAGTTCAGAAAGCAGTACAGTACAGTTCAATTGTTCTGAAGATAATCATTTTGAACATATCTTTACACAGTTGTTACTCACAGAGTTTGGGCTACAGTATGCTAGAGCGCGCCTCCCCAGTCGCCAACCCTACACAGTTAACAGATTGAACACACACTAAGCTACACAGTTGGGAGATAACATAATTTAACCCCTAATGCCTCGGTGTGTTCTACATCTATCCTCAACAAGATGTCTTAAACTAGGCCTAAGAATGCCTAGAATGGAATGAGGATGCAAAGATGTGATCAGAAGACTGTTTCAAGATTTTCAGAAAAACAGAGTCCCGCTCGAGCGCAGGTTTCCCCGCTCGAGCGGTCATGCAACAAAGGTACATGCTCGAGCGTCAACTTTCCCGCTCGAGCGTACTGTAAAAGTACTGGATGGGTGAAATCTCCGCTCGACGCCCGCTCGAGCTTGAGACATGACTCCGCTCGAGCGCCCAATCCTCCGCTCGAGCGGACTGTAAAACAGTGCAGAGGTACTGGATGCTCGGATTCCACGCTCGAGCGGCACTTCCCCCGCTCGAGCGGAAGTGCAGAATCTGGGAATTCCAGATTGCACCTCCAAGCTCAAACTCACATTCAAATGCATCAAAACCAATCCTCTTGGGCCCATTTTCTGGAAAACATTTATAAACACATAGAATATCCTAGTTCAAAGCTCAATTTTGAGAAATCAAGGCCCAAGGGTGTTTAATTCAAACTCAATTTCAAACCAATTTCATGAACAATATGAACACGCAAACATGCATGAATTCAAATCATTTGGAAGTTCCAATCTGATGCTCTAAGGAGCCAATTGATCCAAAAACAAGTTGAAAACATGGACCATTACAAAATTATGAACATGCATGTTCCATTTCACCATGGATTCAACTCAAAACTCATCAATTCAAACATGCATACGGGAATTATGTTCTAATCCTACATGTATGAACTAAAACATGGCTTAACTCTACAAATGAAGCATGAATCATGCAAGAATCAAGTCTATGACAACAACAAGAAGATGAATGTCCTACCTTAGTCTTGTGTTCAAGGTTTAGGTGTCCAATTTGACAATTTGCACTTCAATTCCAAGCAATTCAAGCCAATTCACTAGAACAATTCAACTCTCTCCCTTCCTCTCTCTCTAAGGCCGGTTGAACAAGGAGAAGGAACTAATGAAATGTTTTGATTCATGATTCAAGCATGCAAGGGCTCTAATGTGTTATATTGAGTGGGCCACTAAGGGTGGCAATTTGGTAATAAGTCCAGTTCATGTAATTTAACACCATTAATCTAATTTAATCATACCTAATCAGTTTTCAGATAATTATACCATAAAATCACATTAATTATGAGGATCCTAAAACATCAATCAATTCCCGGTTCGGCCACCGACAAGGCCTTCAATTAGCAGTTTAAACGTAAAACATGAACAGATCAAATAATTAATCAAACAGATAGATGCACAATTAAACAGATAGACTCAGTCAATTAATTCCAGATTCCAGTCAGTCAGTTCAGTACTTTAATCAGTCCAATTATCAGTCATAATCAGTCATTAATCGGTAAACAGTATGAGGGTTGTTACACATGTCATAACAATTCACACGCACATATGTTAATAACTCACATCAAAATATGCAATAACATAAAGTTCTGTA
The DNA here is from genome assembly GCF_004153795.1 of Camellia sinensis. Classification (NCBI taxonomy): domain Eukaryota; kingdom Viridiplantae; phylum Streptophyta; class Magnoliopsida; order Ericales; family Theaceae; genus Camellia; species Camellia sinensis. The sequence continues at coordinate 112,358 of NW_021027665.1, read as the reverse complement.
CACACAGGATCATCCAAGTCTTAGTCAGCCTAACCAAAACTTATATACAAACGTAATCCAAAGTCCTCGCCAACATGACAAAATATAACAAAATAGCAAAAAGACGAAGACAAGTCTCGTGCGTGAGACGTATGGGCTGACTCTTCAAAACCTTGGTTGTTCCACACAAACTTCACAGAGGCTGGGTTTGGACCTCCCTTGGCTCACCTACAGACACATGAATGAGCGTGAGCGAAAGCTCAGTGAATAATATCAAACACGGAAAATACACGAACAGTATTTAGAACAATCATGCACCAAACGGCCTTAGGCCCAATTCACTTTTCTGTCTAGTATATATATATATATCAATTAACTGCGGTTCCAAACACATCAGATGGCCTCGGGCCCAATCCATTCATGTTAAACGGCCTTTGGCCCATTCATTCTTCCATTCATATCAGACTGGCCTTTGGCCCATTCATTCTTTCATTCATGTCAGACTGGCCTCTGGCCCACTCATTCTTTCATTCAGATCATACTAGCCTCTGGCCCATTCATTCTATCATTCAAATCGTACTGGCCTTTGGCCCATTCATTCTATCGTTCAAATCATACTGGCTTATGGCCCATTCATTTATTTATGTCAGACTGGCCTTCGGCCCTTTATGTCAGACTGGCCTTCGGCCCATTCATTCTATCGTTCAAATCATACTAGCCTATGGCCCATTCATTTATTTATGTCAGACTGGCCTTCGGCCCATTCATACTTTCATATCAAACTAGCTTGCAGCCCATTCATTTGGTATAGCAGACGTTGTCCACCAACCAAATTGACAAACTTATAAACCTACATAAAAGTAAGAGATTGGACAACAACATATTTCATATATCTTTGTTAAGATATTACTCACAGTGATCGGTTGGTTGATTTGCCCTGGAGCTTGACCCTACACATCACATAACACATTTGGGTCACAAATGATTCAATCCGTTCTTTAATTCACATATTCCTCTTTAGGCTTTATTCTTATCCCTTTAACTCAATTACAATGCTCAATGTATGCCTAAGAGTACTTAGAAGTGAAAGAGAACAGAAAACGAAACACAGAATGCCTTTTTAAAATTTTCAGAAACAGGGTCCTCGTTCAAGCATGGACTTCCCCGCTCGAGCGGACCCATGAGGTTTGCAAAAGTACTGGATGCTTTCATTCATGTCAGACTGGCCTTTGGCCTATTCATTCTTTCATTCATGTCAGACTGGCCTTTGGCCTATTCATTCTTTCATTCATGTCAGACTGGCCTTTGGCCTATTCATTCTTTCATTCATGTCAGACTGGCCTTTGGCCTATTCATTCTTTCATTCATGTCAGACTGGCCTCTGGCCCATTAATTCCTCCATTCATGTCAGACTGGCCTTTGGCCCAAACATTCTTTCATCCTGTCAAACTGGCCTTTGGCCCAAACATTCTTATAGCAAACATTCGTCCACCATTCAAAATTAACGAACTTATAAGACTTACATAGAAGTAAGCAATTGGACAAATAACATACTTCAGATATCTTTATTAAGATATTAATCATAGTGTTCTGCCGGTGGATTCACCCTTGAGCTCGACCCTACACATTACATAACACATTTGGGTCACAAGCAATTCAATCCGTTCTTAATTCATACATTCCTCTTAGGCTTCTTTCTTACCCTTTTAATTCATTTATAATGCTCAATGCATGCCTAAGAGTGCTCAGAAGTGAAAGAGAACGGAAAACGAAACATAGAACATCTTTACAAAATTTCTGAAACAGGGGTCCCCGCTCGAGCGTGGACTTTCCCACTCGAGCGGACCCATTAGGTCTGTAAAAGTATTGGTTGCCTCATTTTTACACTCAAGCGTGAAGTTGGGTGCTCGAGCTGAAAGTCACTCTACATGGCTCCCTGCTCGAGCGTGAATCTCCCCGCTCGAGCGGGCATCAATGTTTGCAAAATATTCTGGGAGCTTGTATTTTATGCTCGAGTGGCGGTTCCTCCGCTCGAGCGGACTTCAAGAATTCTGGGTTTTCCAGAACTTGTTCTTGAGCTCAAATTCGACATTCAAAGGTTCCAAAGCTCGAATTAAGGTACCAAAATAGGGAAACACAATATATATCATGAGTACACAAACAATATGAAGCCAATTGCTCAAAATCATGGTTCAATCTTCAAAATTAATCAACATTTCTTTAGTATAATCAAGGCTCATGAATTCAAACTTTACATAGGCTTCATATCTTCCATAATCAGACATGCATGCAAATTTTTGACTTCATTTCTATTTCAAATCATGCAAATGACACTTATTATTGTGGAACCCATGAAAATTATGCATGCATGTGAAGATTGATGCCCAGTTCTCTATGTTCAACATTATTCATGCTAGCTCATGCAAATTTCAAGCTCAAACATACAATCCATGGCAATCTCCTACATGCATGTGTTCATTGACTCCCAATTCATCAAAACTAACTCAATTCATGTTCTTGATCACCATTCAACTTTGAATTCACAAAGTTACAAACTAAAATCTATGAATTTACTCACCTTGGAGTTTTAATCTTCACAATTGAGGTTAATCCTTGAGCCTAGCTTTCAAATCTCACAAACCTTGAGCCAAATTACACAATGATGTCTTCACTCTCTCTCAAAGTCGGTTCTCTCTTCCTCTAGAGAGTTGATCTCAGCCAAAATGACTTAAAAGAGGTGGAATTAAGTGTATAATGCCCCCTTTATATGGGCTCTCATAAGCACAATTGATTAAGATTAAATAATTGAGCACTATAACACCAATTTAATCTATTTAATTTGATCCGACTCAATTTTCAATTAAATTTCACCGTAGTCTCTAAAAATTATGCTAATCACAATGGCGTAGTTAATTTCGATTTCTGTGGCCGATAAGGCCTTCAATTTTCAGTTTATAACAGTAAGTTGAATAGATATTCCTACGGTGAACAGATAGAAATTCAAAACCACATATATTCATATAAATGGCACTCAAAATCATATCAAACACATAATCACATATGTAATTAGGATTAACTAGCATAATACGGAGCAGGGTTATCACAGTCCAAGTATGTGAAAGTTATATGTGTGAATATTCCCACTTAGAAATAATCTAAAACAAGGTGGCGTACAAGGACACTGCCAAGTCACTAGTTATCTGAGTTGTAGTTTCAAATGATTTGGTGTGGAAAACATCAATTGGATGGGTCTTTAAGTTCACTTATAAGGTAAAAATGCGACTCAATGTTTGTAACATCAAGTCATTGAGTTCAAACGGAAAAATAGACCATGTAGTCGATCTTACTTGATCAAAACACAAGGTTAAGTTTGGTTTGGTTTGCAAAGAACCCACTTTCTAGCTTGAATAGTTGCTACAATATAGAGCAAACAGGTAAGAGGTTGGCAAAGTATTAACAAAAGTAAGCAAGCAGCATAACTCGATCATAGAAAATAAATAGGTTACAAAATAGTTTGTAGTATTAACAAATCTAATTATTAATGGTGCTTACAAATCTCATTATTAATGGTGTTTGGTTTCTTGCAAGAGTAGTTTTCACAAAGTCACGTAAGTTGTGTGTCACAAAACTCAGGGGAGTTAACACAAAATGAAGCGTAAGTTTGTTCCTACAAATTTTCAACAACACAAAAATGCGTATGTTTTCATAACTGACGTAAGTGAATTTACATAAATACGTAAGTGAAGACAAATATATCCTAGTCGTTGGATATATCTTTGATTTCACAAAAATGAGTATGTTTTCACGACTCACAGAAGTGATTTCATAAAAAATGCGTAAGTTAACACTAAAATCATGTAAGTTTGTTCCTGAAAATTTTGAAGAACACAAAAATGCGTAAGTGAACACCTTTACGAGTAAGTCATTGGAGAAAACTTTGATTTCACAAAAGTGAGTAAATTTTCACAATTCATGCAAGTGATTCACAGAAAATTCGCGTAAGTTTGTACCCATAAAAATTTTGAATTTCACAAAATTGCGTGAGTTTTCACAAACACTCGTAAGCGATCTAAAAAAAAAAGCATAAATGAACTGAATTTTGTGTAAGTTGTTTGAGAAAATTTTTAGTTTACTGAAATGCATAAGTTTTCACAAAGTCACATAAGTCATTCCAGAAAAAATTCGCTTAACTTATCTCATACAAATTGACTAATTTCACAAAAATGCATAAGAATTCACAAACTCACGTAAGTGATCTAACAAAATTTTATTTATGTAACATACTACTACAAAATTATAAATAGATCATGGATTTTAAGTGTGATATATGTTATTTAATCACGAATTTTTTAATTTGTCAAGGTGTGATCTTTAAGATTAAGGGTCATTTTCGATCACACTTTTTGACCGTCATTAAAAGATAATTTTGTCACATATTTTGACCATGATAAAAAAAAAACATTTAGGTCATAGATTTTATGTGTAATTAATAACTAATAAAACCTGAGATTGAACTTAAATAATTTATGATTAACAATGACATAAGATCACAGTTATATGCATTTGTTTATCACGATTAGTGCGTGTGATAAAAAAAAAGTTCGACCACAAAATATGACTATCAATCACAGCATATAAACTGTGATTAAAATCTGAACAGTACTAATATCTAAAATATAATCAATATTATTTGTACAGAAATTTCCTTTGAATCATAACGCTAACCACATATAAATAAGTAATAACCTCATATATTTTATAAGTGAAAGTTGAATGTTGAAAAAATATGTACAATAAAAGTTAAGGAATAAAATGTTTTTTCACTGTATACACAATAAAAATCTAATGAAAAAATTAAAAATATAAAAAAAACTAAAGGAAAACTCAAAATTCTTAAATTTCTGTCTTATTTGATCGTATTTTGCATCTATCCAAGCAATTTCTGACCTAAATAAAAAGAACACAAATTAGTTCAGAGACAGCTAAAAGCCTAAGAATAAACTTACTCATTTTTTTGTCATTTAAAAACAAAAATAAAAAATTAATGGATATGCCAAAAGTAACCTCATATACAATGTCTTCTATGCATAAAATGCCATGCTTCCCCAATGCCTGCCAAACAATCAAAAGAATGTTGCATTAAAATATTTGAAATTTTGGCATCAAGTGAGAATCAAACCATACAAAACACAATTTAGAAATTCCCCCCCCCCTAATTACTAGTTCAATAATGTTATTGTCGATCAGGGGAACTTTCTACTTGACAATTTTCACCAAGCCTTTCTTCTAAATCAATTCCTTCAAGAATTACATTTCTATCTGTGTGTTAGTTATTGATTGAGAACTATGAGATTCCTATTGGGCATTAGTGCTCACGCCATTGTTGTTTTATCTTTTTACAGGAAGAAGGTATGGATTTTGTGATTGAAGAGTTAAGAAGTCTATGTTTTTTATATATATATATATATATATATGTAATTTCATAGTAGATGTAAAAGAAATGGATTTTGTATTTGTATTTGTATTTATTTATTTGTAGTACAGTAGGAGATTGACATGTATTGTTGTCATAGTAATATTCATTAAGAGAGAGAGAACATGTATTATTGTATTTCTAGTACTCAAGTGTAATAGATATTTGTATATATCTATTCAAAAAAAAATGGACCTAAATTACAAGCTTTGGTAATGTTTCCAAGTAATTAAAAATTGAGGCGTGACAAAATATGTCTTCATCTCTAAAATAGCTACCTTTGCATGAATCTCTGACTGAAAGCCATTCTCAAACAGCATCACTTTATCTTCTTCTGTAGCTACCTGATGTGGAGCATACCTCGACAATTCTGCAAACTTGGCATCATATTGAGCCACCATCATGTTATTCTACTTCAACTTGAGAAACTCCACTTGTTTCTACCTCCACACTACTTCAGGGAAGTATTTCTCATTAAACAGTTCCAGAAACTTGTTCCACACTATCTTTGCTTCTCTACCCTCATATTGACTCTTCACCATGCGCCACCAATGCTCTGTTTGACCCTTGAACCTAAAAGCTGCAATGGCCACCTTTTGGTCTGCTGAACAACCTAGAACATCAAATATTTTCTCCATCTATAGTACCCATGCCTCTGCCTCTGTAGGGTCCATTGCTCCAAGAAATTCTAGAGGTTTTGCCTCCATAAACCTCACAAATAAGGAACCTCTATCCAAACTTAAAGCTGGTGGAACTACTGGTTATGGGGCTATATGATTGTTCAGTAATCCCAGCAAGACTGTAAAACATGTGTGGCTGGTGCAGCAGGAACAACTCCTGGTGCTTTAGAGGCAACTGAAGCAATATATGGTGTAGTAGGGGGAATAGTGCCCACAACTGAAGCAGTAGTTGGCGCTACTGAAGAAGGAATAGGAGCATGGGGAACTCTACGATTAGCGGCTGACTGACCAATTCCAAGAGCATTCACACTTCTTGTAACGACCCCATCACATATAATGATTAGCATTTAATTAATTATGGAGATTTGAATTTTAATTGCCCATTATTCTGATTTAATTTAGGATTTATGGAAATTATGGAGGCTGATTCATATATGATTCTATTAAAGATTTATTTTGGAATTAGAAATTGAAAGCCTAAATGGCTCAAGAGAATATAATTGGCAAATTGAATTATTTTTATTTCGAATATCAGACCACATGGGAGTTCAATTAAAAATTCGATTTAGATTAGTAAAATTGAGATTTTATTAAGGAAGAAATCAACTAAATTTTCTGAAATTAAAACTTAAGGTATGAAATTTATGTTTAATTTGTGTAGAATCTTCACATTATACTTGAAATTAAAGATGAAATTGGAATCAAAATCACATGATTAAAAGGAATTAGCAAGAAGATGAAGAAAATGGAGTTAAGTTTAAGATTATGGAAATAAATTTGGAAATTAGTTAATTTGAGTTTGATTTTTGTTATTCTTCATAAATTTAAAACTCATCCTTACATGCATCTTGGATTTCAAGTTTTTTGATTTTAATTCATGTTTAAAAGACTTATGAGTTTGAATTTGGGTTTGATATAAAGAAAATTAATAAAAAAACTAAATTAGAGCAATTCAGGAAGTAAATTATGATTTGAATATATAAAATTCATTAGTTTTGGTCTTAATTTCATACATGAAAATACTTTTCTAAGAGTTTTCTAACTTCAATTTCATGATTTAAAGGAAATAGAAAAGAGTTGGAAATCAATTTCATGTAAATTGAAAGGAATTGGTAAAAGGATGAAGAAATTGAATTAGATTCAAGTTTATGAAAGTTAATTTAGAAATTCCTTATTTTGGATTTGATTTTGAGAGTTATAATTAAATTAAGCTTCATGAATTACATGTAATTTCATTGTACATTTAATTTTGAAAAAGAATTTTAGAAAAAAACATGAGTTCATGGGTTTTGATTTTGAAATGCGGTAAGGTTTTGATTTAAATAAATTGATTATTATGCTTCAAGATTTTGAGTAAATGATTTATAACTAAATAAGTGTTTATGTTTTCTAAAGTATTTTCAAGTTTGGATCAAGATATGTATGGGTTTAAAGATTGAAAATGCGTTTGGAAGCCATTTTTGAGAAATTTGGAACTGAGAAATTTTACAGACTGCTCAAGTGGACTAATTACTGCCAGAGCGCACATTGAAGGCTTCTAGTACTTTTGCAGTCTTTACAGATCGCTCGAGCGACAAGAAGTTCACTCGAGCAAACAACTCTTTTTCAACATATTTTGGAAAAATGGCATTTAGTTTGTATTTTTAATCTCATCTCTTTCTAAGCATTCTTAGGCAAGAATTATGACTCAACAAGATTAATAAACTAACAATTAACACAAATTAGTTGGTTAAGGAATAAATCACTGATTTAGTAATAATTGACCAAGAAGCCAAGTAAGAAATTAATCTATTTGGAAGAAAGGGATTTGGTAATGAAAGAATATGTGAAATAAGAACCCGGTTCATTTGAATAAGAAAGAATAAGCATAGTACAACTTTAGATTACTTAGATAAAAAAGGATAAGAGAAGTCAAGTTTGATCAAGAAGTGATATTGTGTTTGAATGTGTATATGTAATGTATTTGTGTAGGTCACGCGTTATCGCTTGCCTTATCTGTCTAATCTATCTAATTTGTCTGATTTGCTTCTGGAGCTATCTGTGGGTAACAACTCTATAAAGCTATGTTTGATTATAAGTATTTTCTGACTGAAATGATATGATCTGTTTTCTAAGATGTTATTTTATGAATTATGAATGAATGTCCATTCTTCTTAAATGTATTCATGCCATCCTTAACATCATGTGATATCTGTTATTTGCTCTGTATACGTCTCATGGAATCATGAGTCAACTGAACGTCTCATCATGAGTCAACTGTACATCCCATGTGATCATGAGTCAACTGTTATGGATCCTTATGAACGTCTCTGTGCACATGAGTCAACTGTTTACATCCCATATAAATGGGTCAATTGTTCTGTTAGCGCTAATGGATGTACCACGTATAATTATTTATGAAATCTGTATAAGTATGAATCTAAATCTGTTTCTGATTTGAAATCTAAATATATATAAAAATCTGTTTCTGATATAAACTCTGATCCATTCATCAAACTGGTTATGCGTAACCATCTTTATCAAGTGAAAGTGGGTCATCTAAATGACCATCTCAAGTGAATATGGGTCTTTATGACCAAGTGATCTGTAGCTAATGAATGTACCACGTATAACTATTTATGAAATCTGTATAAGTATGAATCTGAATCTGTTTCTGATTTGAAATCTAAATATATATAAAAATTTGTTTCTGATATAAACTCTGATTTCTGAATCTGTGATGGACATCATTTGTAAACCTTTTTACCTTGTTGTTATTAATTGGGCTCTAGCTCACTATATTATTTATGTATGTAGGTGATCAGGCGCGTGACCAGGCCTAGAGCTTCTGCCTGGACTCTGTCTTGTTAGCCAACCTATATGTCCCCCGTGCAGGTTCCAGATATGTCAAGTGGTCAAATCTATGTGAATAAAGTTTAAGTTTTTGTTCATTCTATATTTAGGGCTAAGCCTCTTTTTGTCTAGTCTATATATTTGGTGATGTGTAAATATATGTATATAAAGTTTAAAATTTTTCTGTCCCATATATGTCTTCACAGCTCAATGGATGTTATTTATTTGTATTTTGCTTCCGCTTGCCCCTAATAATTTGATTTATGTATTAGAGGCCTTCAGTAATCTATGGATTACTGGCCGATTACGGTGCCAAACCTATAGGGCGCGGGTTTGGGTCGTGACACTTCTCTTCCTATGTGCCATCTCTTACCCTTCAAAATAAAATCAAGAAAAGCTAAACACAAGCTTAAACAAAACTAACTTAACCATATACTACTAAGGACTCTAGGGACTCAAACCTCGTCTAAATGATGAAATACAAGATATGTAACTTGATAAATTACAGCTCTGATACCACATTTGTCACACCCCAAATCCAAGCATGATCGGTCGTGGCCCACAAGGACTTAGCCCAAGGCACACGTAAGCCTAAACACAAACCCAATATCAAAAACAATAAATGTAACGATAGTCCAGAAATAAATAAACCAAAACCGAATCCAGTTACAAGTCACAAGTACAAACAGCTAAACTAACCCTAATCAATACCATCCAAACCAATGGGATATAAACAACCCATATAATAGAATAACCCTAAATGAATCTTAATAAATAAATAAATAATACGGACAAACTTAATATAATGATCTAAAAAATAAACATAAAAAAAAGTAATATAAATGTCCTAGAGGTTCATGCAATTGAGTCCTCGCTATGCCATGAGTCCACTCTTAGTCCTTCTATCACCTAGAATTGATAAACAACTAAGTCAGCTGATAGCTCAGTGAGTAGAAGCATAGGTAGTAAATACAGTTTTGAAAACAGGGTTCAATCCCAACATAAGATATATATATCACAGAAACTAGATTGTCATACAATTTTGATAAAGACAATATGCTTCAAAAAGAAGGTTCTACAGTTGAACAGTTAAAATACACATGTCTTTCAAGGACATAACAGATGACATTCTCCACTTAAAACAGATTACAACATGATCATCAATAATTTTTTGGGTTCGAAGAATAACAAGTAACACGCCACAAAATTCTAAAGGCAATAAGCCTGTTGGATCCTATATTGAACCAAGAGTCATCCTCGTGGTGGTCACCTAGTGTAACAACCCTCGTCACTGTTTACTGATTAACCACTGATTACCGTTAAACTGAACTGATTATGACTGATAAGTGAACTGAATAAACTACTGAACTGACCTACTGAAATTGAAACTGAATTGACTGAGTATACCTGTTTAATTGTAATTCTATCTATTTGGTTATTTGATTATCTGTTCGTGCTTTTATGTTTAAATTGTAAATTGAAGGCCTTATCGGCGGCCGAATCCGAAATTGATTGATAATTTGTGATCCTTAGAATTAATGTGATTTTATGGTATATTTATCTGAAAACTGATTCGGTATGATTAAATTAGGTTAATTATTGAGAAGTTACATAGTTTGACTTAACTACAACTTTGCCATTTGAGTGGGCCACTACACCAAACCTTGTCTAAGGCTTAGTCTTGCATTACAAACATTTGCTCAGCCATTATTCTTGAGTGTATAGCCGACTAGAGAGGGAGAATAGGGAGTTAGAGTGAATTCATCTTGAATTGCTTGGAATCTTGAAGAAATTGTGAGAGATTTGCCTTTTCTTGAGCCTTTAGTGATTTAAGTCAAGAATTGGTTCATTAATGTTGAATTGGAGCTCATTCCATGCATGCATGTTTGAATTGTTGAATTTGAGTTGATTTCATGGAGAATTGTCTCATGCATGCTCATGGTTATGTTAAGTCCATGTTTTCATCTTGTTTTTGGAACAATTGGCTCCTTAGAGCATCAAATTGAAGCTTTGAAATGATTTAAATTCATGCATGTTTGCATGTTCTTCATATTTATGGAAATTGGTTTGAATTGGATTTATTTGAAACACCCTTGGGCTTTGATTTTACAAATTGAGTTTTGAATCATGTTAAAGTATGAGTTTTGATGTGTTTTCTGGAAAATTGGCCCAAGAGGATCGAAATTTATGGTTTAAAACTTGGTTTTGAGCTTGAGGTTCAAATCTGGAATTTCCAGAATTTGGACACACGCTCGAGCGGGGTGACTAGCGCTCGAGCGTGGAAATCGTGCTCCCAGCATTTTGTTCTGTTTTGAATTCCGCTCGAGCGGAATAATTGACGCTTGAGCGGGGCATTGTGTCTTATGCTCGAGCGGGTGTCGAGCGCCCAATCGAGCGTGATTTTCGCCTATCCAGCACTTTTGACTGTTTTGCAGAACGCTCGAGCGGGTAAGTCTACGCTCGAGCGGAAACCTTTGTCTGCATGTCCGCTCGAGCGGATTAACCTACGCTCGAGCGTGACTCCTATTTTCTGAAAAGTCTGGAAATGCTTTTTTCAAGTGCATCTTTGCATCCTCATCTCATCCTAGGCATTCTTAGGCCTAGTTTAAGGCATCCTAATGAGGATATAGATGTAGAACACACTGAGGCAATTAGGGATTAAGTTATTATCTTTCTCAACTGTGTAGCTTAGTGTGTGTTCAATCTGTAACTGTGTAGGGTTGGCGACTGGGGACGCGCTCTAGCTTACTGTAGCCCAGAACTCTGTGAGTAACAACTGTGTAAAGATATGTTCAAAATGATTATCTTCTGAACAATTGAACCGTACTGCTTTTTGAACTAATACTATTAATTGAATGAATGTATGTCCTATATTATGAACTGTATTGTGGCATCCTTAGCAACTACTGTTTACTGCTACTGCTACAGAGATCTCTGTCGGTTCCCTCGTTGGAACCACTACTATTACTGACTGATGGCCATCATTTACTGCTCGGTCTTTTTAAGACCTACTGTTTACTGTACTGTTATGCTAATGGATGTACCACATATGACTGTATCGACTGAACGACTAAAATACTGATTTAATGAACTTTTTTCATTACTGTAAGGACATTCATTCTTAACCTCTTTACGCATTGTGTTATTCACTGGGCTTTAGCTCACTGTTCATATATATATGTAGGTGTGCAGGCACCAGATCGCATCTAGAAGCGTCGGGGTAAACTCCAGTTTTGTCAAGCCAACCGTTGTGCCTGACTGCGAGGTTCCGAGCCTGTCAAGCTACGGCTTAAGGGTGTTTTTAAATTCCCCGTCTGTCTCTGTATCTGTCCTGTTCAACTGTATAGACTGTTACTGTACTGTTTGATAGGGATTAGGTCCCTGAACTGAATGATTGTATATATGTACATACTGTTTTGTCTGACTGTATATATTTTAATGAAAAGTCTTTTTGGCATACAGACTGTCGCAGCTCATTGGACATTGTTTATTTACTGTATTGGCTTCCGCCAGCCCCTGTACTCTGTATTACTGTATTACTATTAAGCAGGCCTTCGGTAATCTCGGATTACTGGCCGGTTACAGTGCTAAACCCATAGGGGCGGGTTGGGGTCGTGACAGAGTGGTATCAGAGCGATACTTACCACGAGTTATACCGCACACACGTGTCCAAATGAGCTATAGGATGTCCTAGAAAAGTGATTAGGGCATTACATGAGCATGATAAGTGTGTGATATGACTGACTGAGTATATGCTAAAGTATGAACCTGTGTAAACAATGACTGCCTATATTGATAATTGTTACAACTGCTTATAGTGAAATGGATAATGCAAACACTGCAACTGAATCCTCATCCCCTGAGGCCAGAATGGCCAGACTGGAACGGATGATGGAACTGATAACTGAAAGATTAGACCAGCAACAGAATCAACAGCCCCCACCTTCTCCTCCGGCTGTACCGGAACAGAATACTAACGTTAATGATGGGGACATAATTGCTCTCACCCACAAGTTCAGCAAAATGAAACCGCCATCCTTTCAGGGAGGCCTTGAACCGTTAAAGGCTGAAGCATGGGTTCTTGAGACTGAAAAATTATTTGAGGTTTTTCCGTGCTCTGAAGCACATAAAGTGCTATTGGCCACCTTTACTCTGCAAGAAGAAGCTAGAAGGTGGTGGATGCTTATCCGTAATGAAAATACAGTTATGACTTGGGCTCAATTCAAAGGAGCCTTCTTCGAAAAGTATTTCCCTCAGTGTGTCAGGGATAGAAAAGTAACTGAGTTTGAACAACTGAGACAGGGCTCAATGTCTGTTGCTGAATATGAAATAAAATTCACCGAACTTGCTAGATATGCACCACACATGGTGGACACCAAGTACAAGAAGGCCAGGAAGTTCGAAGGTGGCCTTAATGTTGCAATTCTCGACAGAATTAATGTTCTGAAGCTACCAAACTATGTAAATGTTCTTGACCGAGCCTTGATGGCCGAATCGAACATCGAGGCACTGAAAACTGAAACACCAGCGTCTGAATGGCGTGGGAAAAGGCAGGGTTTCAAATTCAAGAAAGGCAAACATAACCCAGTTGTAACATACCCGGGGGGTACCCTAGCCCCAGCCAAGGGAGTGGTTTCATACCACCCTGTTCTGAGTGTGGCAAGAAGCACAAAGGGGTCTATTACAAAATATCTGGAGCTTGTTACAGGTGTGGCAAGGTGGGCCACATGGTTAAAGACTGCCCCTCTGCTCCACAGGCCAGTAGTAAAGCTACACCAAGCGTGGCAGCCTTAACTGTTGTACCAAAACCGAACCCCAAAGCTACTGGGAAAGAGCCCATGAGGCAGGGCCGAGTGTTTGCCCTAGTATCGGGAGACGTGCAGAATACCGAGACCGTTGTGTCAGGTATTCTCTCTATTTGCACCCAAAATGCTTATGTACTGATTGATTCGGGGTCTACGCATTCATATGTGTCGCATGCTTTTTCGCAAAAACTGAATAGACCATTAGAACCCATGAATTATCTATTAGCTGTATCATCACCCATTGGGGAATCTATGACCTGTGCATATATGTACCCTGCTTATGAAATTATTGTTGGTGATGCACATTTGTTTATTGACTTACTGCCTCTGAACATTGATCATTTTGATGTAATATTGGGAATGGACTGGTTAACAAAATACCATGCTACCATAGACTGTGTAACGAAACAAGTAGTTTTCCGTCCACTGGGTTTACCCGAATTTGTGTTTAATGGGGTCGGAGTAGTACCTCCTCCGTATTTGATTTCATCTATGAAAGCTATTAAATTGATTAGAAAGGGGTGTAAGGGATACCTGTGTTCTGTATTGACTGTATCTACTGATGATGATGCTAATGTGAACAGTATCCCTATAGTCAGAGAATTTCCAGATGTTTTCCCAGATAATCTGCCAGGGGATTTGACTGACAGAGAGATTGAATTCACCGTTGATATGATTCCGGGAACGTAGCCAGTATCTAAAGCTCCTTACCGAATGGCTCCAACTGAACTGAAGGAATTGAAAGTGCAATTGCAGGAACTGTTAGATAAGAAGTTCATCAGACCTAGCACTTCGCCTTGGGGTGCTCCTATTTTATTTGTGAAGAAGAAAGACGGCTCACTGAGACTGTGCATTGACTACCGTGAACTGAACAAGGTAACTGTGAAAAATAAATACCCATTGCCACGTATTGATGACTTATTTGATCAGTTACACGGTGCTCAAGTGTTTTCTAAGATCGATCTCAGATCCGGATACCATCAGTTGAAAGTTAAACCAGAAGACATTGATAAAACTGCTTTTCGAACGAGGTATGGACATTACGAATTTTTAGTTATGCCTTTTGGAGTTACCAATGCACCTGCTGCATTCATGGACCTCATGAACAGAATCTTTAAACCGTACCTTGATAACTTTATTGTTGCATTCATTGATGACATACTGATTTACTCCAAAAGTATAGAAGAACATGAACATCATCTGAGACTTGCCCTACAGACCCTAAGAGAACAGAAAATTTATGCTAAATTGTCTAAATGTGAATTTTGGCTTGATCATGTTATGTTTTTGGGGCATGTTGTTAGCAAAGATGGAATTTCTGTTGATCCGCAGAAAATTGATGCTGTAGTGAACTGGCCTAGACCAACAAATGTGACAGAAGTTCGAAGCTTTTTGGGACTAGCCGGGTATTACAGAAGATTTGTCAAAGACTTCTCCAAAATTTCCTTACCATTAACTCAACTGACACAGAAGGGGATGTCATTTGATTGGACTAACCAAAGGGAATCAGCCTTCCAAGAGTTAAAGACTCGACTCGTGACTGCACCAGTTCTTACCTTACCTTCAGGTACGGACGGTTATACCATATTTAGTGATGCTTCTCATAAGGGTTTGGGGTGTGTTTTAATGCAGAATGGGAGAGTAATTGCCTATGCTTCCCGATAACTGAGACCGCATGAAAAGAACTACCCGACCCATGATCTGGAACTTGCTGCAGTAGTATTTGCACTAAAAATCTGGCGTCACTACCTTTATGGGGCGACGTGTAAAGTATATACCGACCATAAGAGTCTGAAATATTTCTTCACACAGAAAGAACTGAACATGAGACAGCGGAGATGGCTAGAATTGATTAAAGACTATGACCTACAGATTTTGTACCATCCAGGAAAAGCCAACACCGTTGCCGATGCACTGAGTCAGAAATCGATTGGAAATTTAGCCTGTTTGCTTACCGGGCAGAAAGAGTTGCTTTGTGACCTTGAAACATCTGAAATTGAAATTGTCGTACGAGAATAAGGTGGAACCTTAGCTGCTATTTCTGCTCAACCGGCACTGATTGAAGAGATTAAAGAGAAACAGCAATTGGATGACTTCTTAAAGAAGATCATCGAAGAAAGGGAATCCAAACCAAGATCGGGTTTCAAATTTGAAAGTAATGTACTGAAATTTCAAGAAACACTGTGCGTACCAAATGATTCTGAATTAAAAAGAAGAGTTCTGCAAGAGGGCCACAATTCAAAATTTTCTATCCATCCAAGGAATACGAAAATGTATCAAGATCTGAAACTGAATTTCTGGTGGCCGGGAATGAAGAAAGAAATTGCCGATTTTGTATCAAAATATCTTCATTGCCAACAAGTCAAAGCCGAACATCAACGACCCGCAGGCTTATTGCAGCCCTTACCGATACCGGAGTGGAAATGGGAACATATTACCATGGACTTTATCGTTGGATTACCTCGCTCTAGTAAAGGTATGGACTCAATTTGGGTTATGGTTGATAGACTGACTAAATCTGCTCACTTCTTACCTGTTAAGACAATTTATAACGCGGACAAATTGGCTACACTCTATATTGATGAAATTGTTAGACTACATGGAGTGCCTGTGTCCATTGTTTCTGATAGGGATTCGAAGTTTACGTTGAGATTTTGGCAAAGCTTACAGACTGCATTGGGTACTGAATTGAGACTGAGTAGTGCTTATTATCCTCAGACCGATGGCCAGTCAGAAAGAACCATCCAGACTTTGGAGGATTTACTGAGAATGTGTGTCCTTGATTTTCAGGGAAACTGGGAAAGCCATTTGCCATTGGCTGAATTTGCCTATAACAACAGCTACCATTCAAGTATTGGTATGGCGCCTTTCGAGGCGTTGTATGGCAGAAAATGTAGATCTCCGATTTGCTGGGCAGAAGTTAGAGATGGGCCTCTGCTTGGGCCGAGATTGTTTATGAAACAACTGAGAAAGTGAAACTAGTACAACAGAGACTGAAAACTGCGCAGAGCAGACAGAAGAGTTATGCTGATGTTAGAAGACGAGACAGAGAGTATGAAGTGGGTGATCACGTTTTTGTGAAAGTGACACCGATGAAAGGCCAGACTCGTTTTGGAGTCAAAGGCAAGTTAGCGCCAAGATATGTTGGACCGTACGAGATTATCGAGAAAATCAATCCGGTGGCGTATCAAGTTGCGCTTCCTCCTGAAATGGAGCATATGCACAACGTCTTCCACATATCTATGTTGAGGGACTACCTCTGGGATCCCTTTCATGTGATAGAGCCTACTCGTGTAGTGCTGGGTGATGACTACACTTACGAGGAACGGCCCATACAGATTGTAAACAGACGGATCAAGAAGTTGAGAAATAAAGAGATCCCGCTAGTGAAAGTCGACTGGAAAAACCATGGTGGCGTGTATGCCACTTGGGAAAGGGAAGATGACATGGCTAAAAGATATCCTGAACTGTTTCCACTAAACCCTGTTTTCTTCCAGAATGAAGGTAACTCGAGTTTAGAGGACTAAACTCTTTTTAAGGAGGGGAGACTGTAACAACCCTCGTCACTGTTTACTGATTAACCACTGATTACCGTTAAACTGAACTGATTATGACTGATAAGTGAACTGAATAAACTACTGAACTGACCGACTGAAATTGAAACTGAATTGACTGAGTATACCTGTTTAATTGTAATTCTATCTGTTTGGTTATTTGATTATCTGTTCGTGCTTTTATGTTTAAATTGCAAATTGAAGGCGTTATCGGCGGCCGAATCCGAAATTGATTGATGATTTGTGATCCTTAGAATTAATGTAATTTTATGGTATATTTATCTGAAAGCTGATTCAGTATGATTAAATTAGGTTAATTATTGAGAAGTTACATAGTTTGACTTAACTACAACTTTGCCATTTGAGTGGACCACTACACCAAACCCTGTCTAAGGCTTAGTCTTGCATTACAAACATTTGCTCAGCCATTATTCTTGAGGGTATAGCCGACTAGAGAGAGAGAATAGGGAGTTAGAGTGAATTCATCTTGAATTGCTTGGAATCTTGAAGAAATTGTGAGAGATTTGCCTTCTTGAGCCTCCATACCTCTAATTCAAGACTTAGGTAAGGAATTTCAACCTCTCCTTGTTGTATTTAAGCTTGTTCATGCCGTGGTTCTTGAGCCTTTATGAATTAAGTCAAGTTTGGTCTCATTGAATGTGTGAATTGGAGCCTAGTTCATGCATGCATGCCTTTACTTTGAAGTTTGAAGTTGTCCTCATGAAATTGTACATGCTGCTCATATTTTTACAATAGACCATGTTTTCACCTTGTCTTTGAAAGAAATTGGCTCATTAGGAGGCATGAAATTGAAGCTTTGAAAATAGGTTTAAATTCATGCCATGTTTGCATGTTTCTCATATTCATGGAAATTTAGTTTGAATTGGATTTAATTTGAAACACCCTTGACTTTGATTTACAAATGAGTTTTGAATCATGTTAAAGTAGAGTTTTGATGGCTTTTCTGGAAAATTGGCCCAAGAGGATCGAAATTTATGGTTTAAAACTTGGTTTTGAGCTTGAGGTTCAAATCTGGAATTTCCAGGATTTGGACTCACGCTAGAGCGGGTGACTGGCGCTCGAGCGTGGAAATCGTGCTCCCAGCATTTTGTTCTGTTTTGAATTCCGCTCGAGTTGAATAATTGACGCTCGAGCGGGGCATTGTGTCTTATGCTCGAGCGGGTGTCGAGCCGCCAATCGAGCGGGATTTTCGCCTATCCAGCACTTTTGACTGTTTTGTAGAACGCTCGAGCGGGTAAGTCTACGCTCGAGCAGAAACCTTTGTCTGCATGTCCGCTCGAGCGGATAACCTACGCTCGAGCGTGACCCCTATTTTCTGAAAAGTCTGGAAATGCTTTTTTCAAGTGCATCTTTGCATCCTCATCTCATCCTAGGCATTCTTAGGCCTAGTTTAAGGCATCCTAATGAGGATATAGATGTAGAACACACTGAGGCAATTAGGGATTAATTATTATCTTTCTCAACTGTGTAGCTTAGTGTGTGTTCAATCTGTAACTGTGTAGGGTTGGCGACTGGGGACGCGCTCTAGCTTACTGTAGCCCAGAACTCTGTGAGTGTAAAGATATGTTCAAAATGATTATCTTCTGAACAATTGAACCGTACTACTTTCTGAACTGATACTGTTAATTGAATGAATGTATGTCCTATATTCTGAACTGTATTGTGGCATCCTTAGCAACTACTGTTTACTGCTACTGCTACAGAGATCTCTGTCAGTTCCCTCGTTGAAACCACTACTGTTACTGACTGATGGCCATCATTTACTGCTCGATCTTTTTAAGACCTACTATTTACTGTACTGTTATGCTAATGGATGTACCACATATGACTGTATCGACTGAACGACTGAAATACTGATTTAATGAACTGTTTTCATTACTATAAGGACATTTATTCTTAACCTCTTTACGCATTGTGTTATTCACTGGGCTTTAGCTCACTGTTCATATATATATGCAGGTGTGCAGGCACCAGACCGCAGCTAGAAGCGTCGGGGTAAACTCCAGTTTTGTCAAGCCAACCATTGTGCCTCACTGCGAGGTTCCAAGCCTGTCAAGCTACGGCTTAGGGGTGTTTTTAAATTCCCCGTCTGTCTCTGTATCTGTCCTGTTCGACTGTATAGACTGTTACTGTACAGTTTGATAGGGATTAGGTCCCTGAACTGAATGATCGTATATATGTACATACTGTTTTGTCTGACTGCATATATTTGAATGAAAAGTCTTTTTGGCATACAGACTGTCACAGCTCATTGGACATTGTTTATTTACTGTATTGGCTTCTGCCAGCCCCTGTACTCTGTATTACTGTATTACTATTAAGCAAGCCTTCGGTAATCTCAGATTACTGGCCGGTTACGGTGTTAAACCCATAGGGGCGGGTTTGGGTCGTGACACCTAGCCTAGCCTAGGTCTTTTCCTTACAATCGTTGAGCACTAGGGTCATCACATGCCAACCCAGATCTGTTCCCTAGTGGCTAGAGTCACAGTGGAATGATTTCCTTGGACTTTTATATACAGATAATCCCAATAATCAATACAATTCAGTTTCGCAAAACATGGTAGTTCACCATTATAAACATGAGACCATAAAAAATAGTTTACAGTATGCCAAGTTTACACATATTTCAGTGTTAATTTAATTCCATTGATAATATAGTAATTTATCAAAACAGTTTAGTTCTAAAACAACAGTTTAATTTTCCAACAGTTCAGGGTAGGGGAACATTTATAAAAATATGTAGCAGGCAACTACTCACCTAAACATGGTATAATATAATCCTCAAACCGAATAGGAAAGTCCAACTGGTACCCTGAAACAAGTACGAAAACTACATGTCACTAGTAACTCAAAAATACTAAAAGAATAAGAAACTAAGTAACCCCAAGCTAAATCACACTATCACAGCTCAACCCAACTCACCGTTACTATTCAATACTATTAAATAATACCTAATTTCATGTTCTTCAAGGTCTAAATTACCCAAGACAAGGGTTCAGATCGAAACTTAATTACAAATAACTTTAAGATAAAACAGAATTTTAAACAAGTTTTCCCAATCTATTCGCTAAATTTGAAAATTAAAAACCCACTTCATGCTATTAGAAAAATTCCAAAACCCTCCATATATCAACTAATATATCCTAAGTTTCAAATCCAATTGGTTTTACTTGATTTGCTTATCAAAATAATTATTTACAATTAATTATATCCATACAGGTCGCTTTCTGCAACACTTTAAAGAAATTAATGTTTCTGTTAGTATACCTGAGAAATCGATGCAAGGCCAAAATTTTAAGAAACTAGACTTGTAACCGGTTCTAATGACACTGATTTGATAATTTTTGGATTTATACCCAAAGAAAACGACACTTCCGAATTTACTATTTTGTACTAGTTTCCTAGACAAACTTGAATGCATTAGTTTATATGGATTTTGACTCCCAAAAATTATAAAATAATTCTGGCATGAAATTCAATATTTAATTAAGCTACTGTAAAAATTTCAGTTCAAAATTCATTTGTTTGATATGATTTCTTGATTTTTAATGTTTGTGTTTGTGTGCAAATTTTTTTTTTCTTTCTTTGGACTACGAATTACACCCATTATTTCTCATCACCAACCACTGCCTTGGCACCCAAACAACACACCCATTTCTCCTATTCCTTCCCAACAACAAGCAGATTACACACATGAACCATCACAATATAAAAATATAATAAAATAGGAAACCCACCAATATTGTTGAAAATTTCTCTCCAATCTCTCTTCTCTCTCTCTCTCTCTCTCTTTCATGACTGCAGCTATTTTGCGGAGAACAAATAAGAGAGATTAGGGTTTTATTATTATTAACCTTTTCATATCGTGTGTTTAAAATTAATTAAAATATCCTCTAACAATATTTAATTTGTACTTTAGAATTCACCATCAAAATATTTGAGATTGTAAAATTATTATCATTTAATTTTTTACTTTATTTTTATATTCGGGTTCTCACAGCACTCATTCGTTTCTCTTCCTCTGGCTTGACTGACTACAGGTTTTAAGTGGTTGTTTGGTTTAAAACCCTAATCTAACCCAGTGAGCCGAGAAAACGAAGGAAACTTTTTTTTTAAAGAGTAATCAACAAGATATCCCCCCCTTTGATTATTTCTGAAACCCTAAACCCTCTTCTAAAACTATCTTCTTCCCCATTTTTTTTCTCTCTGTGGATATTTCTAAAATCATCCCTTTTCTAAAACTTGTTTGAAAAATCTTCTGTGTATAACAAATAACTTGAATCCAAATCAAATAAACAAAATAAATTACTTACAGTATTTTACCTAAACAACTTATGAACAATAATAATCAAGTCAAGTGTGTGACACTCTGTCCTTAAGACAGATTCGCCCCGCTCAGGTGCTTACGAAATTATAGCGTCTATCTCCTGGGATAAAATGATCTTACACAGATTGTATTAGCACTAAAAACAATCTGTTCTGGTAAACTAGAACCTGTGTTCTATACTCTCAGAAATTTCTCTAAAAACTAGTATGAAGAATAATACAAAGAGAGAGCAAAAACGGGAAGAGAATTGAATTTATTTGGATGATCAAATTTGCTGAAATGATTTTGTATTTATAGGCATAGTTGGTGATTGTTGGAAGAGCTGAACATGTATGATTTCAAACTGAACAGGTTTGATTTCAAATTGAACAGATGCAAACTGTTGAAACAGTTTTGAATCTGTCTGGAAAGAAACTGAATTTGTCCAGTGCAATTTGTTAAAACATGTTGAAAATCTGTTTGAATCAGCTTGGACTTGTTTGGAAAAGGCACATTGGGTGGGAGCAAAAAATTTGAATTCAAATTGGTGCAAAATTCAAATTTTTTTCTACAATAATATTTTTTTTGGAAAAATTCAAAAAAACTTTGTCAAAAAATTAATGCTAGGACCCAATCCACAACCCGCACCCAGCCCGGCTCAGTCGGCCGGACGGACGACTGCGACGGCGCACGTGTGTGGTGGTTTAAGCCAATCCACAACCTGCACCCGGCCTGGCTCGATCGGCCGGACGGACGGCGACGCATGTGTGTGGTGGTTTGAACCAAAACTCACTTTGTCCATAACTCCTCCCTTCTACAAACTTGGAGTGTCCCCAAGTTTGTCCCTCTAGAGCTTATATACTCACATAAGCTCTATTAAAGTTTTAATGTGGGACAACCATTTTAAGATAACCCATATTTGACTCTTTAATTTCCCATTTGAACAAACTCGAAATCGACGTCAACTTCTCATTCACTCATAAATGGTTTTGACGTCTTCACCGTGACTTGCCATGCGATAAGAAACACGTCACCTCTTTGGATCCACCCCAAGACATGTGGGCGCCACTCAAATTTGGGCTTAAAGTTGGTCCAAAATAAGACTATAAAAACCATAATTTCCAAAAAAACTATACTCTTTGATTTTTACCCTATTTTCTGTCTCTAGTGTTCTATCTGAATTTCTATTCTAGTCTCTCTTGGCTCACACTAATTCGAAATTTGCACTGAAATGAGGTTGGGTAGGATTTTGTTCTATTTTGCTATTTATATATCTTGGTTGACATTCTTAATGAAATAATCCATTTTTACATTAATTAATATAGTATTTTGTAACCATGTTGTTGCTTCCATGACTTGTTCTTGAATTGTTGCAATATATTTCATGAGAAATTTTGGCATTAAAATTATAGGGCCAATTATGTCATTTGAATTTTGATTGCATTTAAGATGTTTGTAAAAACGCATAGTTCGTTAGCAATTTAAACAAAAGTTTTGGAACTATATTTTCATTGCATTTAGATGTTAACAACTTGTGATTGACTTAACATGTTCATAGAAGATTAATCCCAAAATATATTTAGTGATATTCACATGAAGTAACTATAACTTCCCAACTATAATTGCAGGGTGATAAGCATTTACCACTAAAGAAAAGTGTAAGGCCTACAAGAAGACAGCTACATCTGATTGTTCAGCCAACCTAGCAACATCTGCAGGAATGACAGAGCTGCGGATAATTGTAGGGGCCACTTCAGCACTGCCTATAGCCGTATTAGCATTGGTTATCTGTCGATCCTTCAAGGCCGGCATGGAGATGATTGGGGATTCGACGGCCGCTATCTTTAAGGCAGAGGTTGGAGACCACGCAGCAGTAGTGGAAGAATCTAATCGACTTTTTTTTCAGACCTCTACCGATTGGTTATGAGGACACTTGCCCGATCTCTGGCCAAAGGTTGGGGGCAACGTTCTCAACAGTTGCCATGATAGGAGAAGAAAATGAATCATCTACTGCTACAATCGGTGATCATTAGGGCCGATCAGATACAGCAGGATCAGAAATAGCCTGGGAGGCTGAGGGTGACTCAGCAGCCCTTTGACGCTTTCTAGCGACAACAATCTCCAAAAAATTCTTTAGTGGCATCGCATGATGTTTGAAATAGTAGCCTCCGAACTAGATGACTCTTCTTGAGGTTGTTCTTCTTCAGGTGCTACTTCCTCGATGTTCTCCCGAAGATGAGGAATAATATAAAAATCAAAGCCACTGTCAGCACTAAGATCTATACCGTCAGTCACGATCATGGTACCATAGTAAGGAATGTACGAAAGCAGCACGTGGGCAACTTGACCTTGGCCTTACTGTTCTGGTGGCCCTTTGTAAGACCAAGCTTGTTGTAGAAGAGGGAGGTTCACTTGATCTTTCCACTCGCTAGGATTAGAAAAGACCTTAGTAGCTGCAAAAAATGACAAGAAAGCATTAACAAACTGCAATCAGAAAGGATGACATCACAGGCAAGTAGAAAGATAGAGGATAACCTGGTCAACCAATGACCTTGAAAATATATCAAATTCGATTAGCACTAGGAGTGAATTCCCTATTCCCCTCTATTATTACAAACAAATCGTTGACATCCTTGCTAGAGTCAGGAAGCATCTGAACAAGTTGACACTTCGCTGATCTGGGCTTGAAGTAAAACTTCGACTTTTCTTTGGAAGTAAGGACAAAATTATAACAATATCTAATCTCCAAAAGGCCTAGATTGATCCCTAAGATATCGTTCAAGACAACCACGCCCATAACTATTCTGAAAAAGTTGGGGAAAAGTTAGGAAGGACGTACCTCATAAAAATGAAACACCTCTCTGAGAAGAGGATGTAGGGGGAATTGAACTCCTTCCTCAACTATGTTTATCAAAGGGAGAGGAATTCGTTCCTTAGATCCCTCCGAGATACTATCACCAGAATAAGGAGACAGACGACAACATCATCAAAAAAGTTATACAGAGTTCTAAACTCCGTAATACTTTCCTTGGACTCAAAGAAATATCTCAGGCAATTCATGGTGAAAATAAAAGAAACCAGCAGAAGAAAAAGCAAAAAGAAATTCAAAATCACAATAAGCAAAAAAGAGAAAAAACTTACAAGGATTATAGACTAAAACTTCAGGCGAAGGACAGAGGAATGCGTATAGGGTTTTGAGAAGACGATGAACAAGGAGGTGAAGAGCAAGAGACAACCCCTTAATTAATATGTCAGAAGCGAGATGGCACATTGAAAGACGAAGTGACGGGCTTCATCATTTAATTTAAAACTACTCAAAAAGACGCATATCATAGGCAGGGGTATCGACCCGGATTCCGACTAGATCGGCCACGATGTCTTTGGCAATCCGCTACAAAGGATCCCCGAAAAGGGGTAATTGTTGAGAGGTGAAAACATTGACCCAAAGCCCAGGGGTAAAAACATTGGCCCAAAACCCAAGCCTAGCCAAGTAGGACAGATCAGGAGAAAAGCCCAAATCATCACTAGGTCCATAAAATAAAGAGACAGTGTCACGTGACCAAAGCTTAAGTAAAATCGTCTTTCAGAAGGAGATCTGCAGAATGCAGGGATGCACTTCGATCCATTTATAATCAACGGTATGGACCACAATTGTCAGAGCTAGGGGCATAGGCTTAGCCTACCCAAACGACACAACTATCCGATGATCTAAATCTAACAGGCGAACAATTGGCAAGTTGACCATAGACATCTAAACTGATCTAAGTCGCCTACCTCAAGGTGATCCAGCGATAAAGGATCAAAACAACCTGGCCACTTGCCTGACCAAAGTCTGGTAGTAAGTAGAGCCCTCGGATTACGATGATCATCTAATGGCCGAAGCCCAAGACGATAGCACTATAAAAGGAGGAATAAGAAAAGCAAAGAGGGTAAAAAAAACAAGTCTTTCTTCTCAACAAAATACAATATGACTGGTCACCATTCTGACTTGACCGTTGGAGGATCCTCCTTACTATCCCTGGTCGGGAGTGATCACTAACAAGTTGGTTTCTGTTTTCAGAGTAAAGGAAGGAGCACTTCATCTCACTTTCTCTGTGGAGAAAATTTCTACCTTCCATAGAATCCATTTTGAAGTCTAAGTTTTCACCGGTTATTGGCCCTACCCTTTTTGTTGCTACTTTGTGCAAATCTGGAAAAACTGAAATCTTTTAATTTTTGAAAACAAATTTACTCCTTGATAACACAATATTTATAACATCCAAAGATTTGGTTCTGAAATAAAAGATGTTTTTAAATGCTCTATTGTTTATCCTTCAACTAATTTGCTGGTTGTGTGGACTCCTCCCTTTGCAGGAAAATTGAAGATGAGCATGGATGGCAGCTCGGGAGGTGACCTAAACGATGGCTATTTGAGGGCTGATCTGCGATGAGAAAGGAATTTGGCTTTGCGACTTCAACAGAAAACTTACCAACTATTCAAGCATTGAGGCAAGAATCTAGGCCATTTAACGAGGTTTGACAATTGCTTTTGAGAAGGGCTACAAGAATCTGATCATTGAGACCGATTTTGTGAAAGCCATTAACTTGCAGAAGGAGAAAGTTAAGGTTATTTCTTCTCTTCGAATTTTGGTGGAAGACTCTAAGTTCCTCATCTGAAGATGCGGCTAAACAATTCAACATGCCTTAAGAGAGGGCAACATGAGTGCCGATGGTTTGGCTAAGCTGGGCACAGATCAAGATAAATCCCTGATTGTCATAGAAGACCCCCAAATGTGATCCGCAACCAAGTTATGGCTGATTTGATTGGACAAAGCTACCTTAGAAAGGGGCCTAATGGTTGTTAGTTTCTCTTCTTTTTTTTTTGTTTGTTTGTTTGCATGTTTCATTTGTTTTAAATTTTCTGATGTACCAAGAAAAAAAGAAAAAAAGAAAAAAAGAAAAAAAGAGAAAAACTTATGAATCCTCCAAAAGCTATTATTGAATTTTGATTGGGGGGTTAGAGCATCTCTATCAGTTCCCTTATAATAGCTAATTCTTCATAAATTCTTCTCCAACAGATCCCTTATACCATCCCTTATATGTAGGATTGCTACAGTGACTTCTTATTTGTAAGGAGTCATTGTAGCTCCCTTATATCTGATAAATTCTTATTTTATTTCGTTGAAGGCTTGAGGAGAAGTCCCTTAGATGTCTCTCCGGACATCTCCTCGGACATCCGTCTGGATATTCGTGAGTGCCCTGTAGCTAAGGAAGAAAAATGCTCAAAAATGACGTAACCGGTTGTCCACCCGAACGTCCGGCCGGTCAGCCTCTCGGACGTCTGGCCCGTGCCTTTGCTTTTGTTGCTTTCTTCTGTAATTGATTGACTTTAAAGGCAGTGATATAAAGCCTCCATTTTTGACTTCAAATGATATTGTTTAATTATTTTAGGGCAAATTACACAAACAGTCTTTTCAGTTTGAGACTCGTGTCACTTTGGTCCATGACTTTTCAATTGTAACACATTTGACATTGAATTTTCAATCTTGTTTTAAATAAGGACAATTGAAGGTAACATTGTTTAATTTCAAGGGCAAAATAGTTAATTTAATAAAATATAAACTAATTTGACAAAAATAAATGTCAAAACAATCATCTATTATATGATAATCATCCAAAAATATCAACAAAAACAACCACTCATTACATGATCATCATTCAAACACATACTAAAAATTAATTTGGTAAAAAAAATTAAAGTAAAAAGTAAAAAAGTTTATCATTTTTACATAATTTTATTTTTAGTGGGTATAAATAATTTTTAAAAATTCAAAAATATTTGTTTGACATTTATTTTTGTCAAATTAGTTTATATTATATCAAATTGACAATTTTACCCTTGAAAAATCTAATGATATCTTCAATTGTCTTTATTTGGAACAAGATTCAAAATTCAAGATCAAATATATCACAATTGAAAAGTTAGGACTAAAATAACACAAGTCCCAAACTATAAGAACTATTAATGTAATTCACCTATTATTTTATTATTGAAAAATATTCAAATTTAAAAATAATTAAAAAGATTATTTTAATAGAATAGGACAAGAATAGAGAATTTGTTGAAGAAGTTGGATGGAAAAATAATTTTTAAAATAAGAAATAAATTTTTTAATAATAATAATTCTTAAAATAGGAAATTTTTTTTAATAATAATAATTCTTAAAATAGGAAATAAATTTTTTAATAATATTTTTGGGTAAAATTTAGGCAAGCTGCTCTTCTTCAATGTGATATGATGTAGCCAATTTTGCTCCGCAGATCCTTCTCCTCTCTTCTCTCTTTCGACCTCTCTCTTTGTTATCTTTACCTTTGCTTTGTCCATCTCTATCTCCACCCGGTCATCCATGCGTCACTCTATCTCTCGCGCAGATCCCTCCATCTCTATCTCCACAGATCCTCCCTGCCTCTTTCTTCCCTCTGTTTTATCTCTCTCTAAACCCTAAACCCTTTGGATCTCTCTATATTCGATCCATCTGACAAACCCGAAACCATTGAAATCGACTCCTTCAAATCGTCTTTCAGATGGAGAAGATGAAGACGAAGTACAAACAAACCCTAAGACAAAGCAAGCAGATGAAGAAGATGAACAAGACAAAAGCTTGAGATTGCTGAAATAGTCTGAAATCCATCACGCGCCTTCAAATCGAGGTATTTATTTTTTTGAAATCTTCTCTCTGATGATGGAGAATTGCTTAAAATTTGGCACAAGCTTTGGCATTGCCATAATTTGGCAGCCAATATAGCTTTTTGCCAATTGTTGCCAAAATTTGGCAATGCCAGCTCCATTGGCAGCCCACTGTGGATGTTCATATGTATAAATTATTTTGATGGTTTATTACCTTTGATGTTAAACCTTTCATTCTTTGTTATGTAGGCTTATTACTATTATGTACTCATGATCGTTATGTTTATTTATTCCTTTTTTATTTAAAAATTAACAATATTAAACCTCATTAGGCTAAGTCGTGGTAAGTTAACATAATTTCTTAAAATTGTTGTCTATCCTAATTTGTTTAGCCAGGAAGAGTTATTTTCTTATTTTACAATGTTTAAATTAAATATCGTTAGGTTAAGTGCTGTTATGTTAATTTAAAATTTTAAAATGCATGCCAATCCTTATTATTTTACCAATTTTAAAAACTGACAATAATATTTATGGTCATTGTACATGCAGGAGATAAACAATTCAATGATTGTAAATTTTATTTTACGCAATTAGAGTCCACTTTTTATTGATATCTTATATTTGTTATAAAAATGTTACAAAAGTACATAGTAATTTAACACAAACATGGTTCTTTCTAGATAAAAATTCTTAAGATATAAAAAGAGTTGATTTACTCATAAAACTGTGAAAAGAGGGGGCCAATCTTTGTATACTCTCATGATGTGGCATTTTGAAAATGTAAGTATTTAGAGTGGCACGTAAGCACCGATTAGTTGAGAGTAAAAGATTTGGGTTAAACTTTACTTTTATTACTGTACATTAGACGAGGTTAAGAAAGAAAGACAAAGTAATTTTGTATTATTACGTATATGTCTGCTCAAAGCCTTTTAGGTAAAGGGTGACATATGGATGGGTTGGGTTGGGTCAGGTGAAGATGGGTCTTGTGGTTAAATGGATTAACCCTGAACCTGCCCAATTAGCAAACAAGTTATACTTGGACAGATTTAGCTGTGCACTGGTTGGGCACATGGACCCATTTTGATCAGTTTAATTACTTATCTCTGCCAAGAACCATTTTTAGCTGACCATTTTATGAGTATCTTTTTTTGGATCCAATCCATTTTCGTGGCCCGACCCATTGGCCAAGATTTGTTTTCCCATTCCTTGGTACAATTGTTCTAGTGGCTAGCCTGTTGAACACTATAATTACAAGTGGGTGGTTTAATTAAAAATTCCTAGTGAACAGAATAGCAGAAACTTTTTCTCTTGTTCTTGGTCTTAAACGTTTAAGTAAATAAAAAGTATTACTGCTGTGAGGTCAACCTTGTTTTTGTTTTAAGCAATATGCGGCCCAAAGTTCAATTGTTACACTCATGTGATGAACCAAATAGACACTGTTTCACACATGTGGTGTTCTCACTGGCTAAGTCTTATGGAGGGTTCCTGAATGTCCATCATAAAGATGCTGAAAAAACACATAGAATCCAATTATTTATTTATTATTTTTATTTTTTTATACATCAATTGGGGTTGGATGTTAGTTGTTAAGGGAAGGGGAACCACAAAGAGTGTCAAACTCTTCCCCATAAGATTTGAATTCAAAACCTCACACTACAAAGTGGTGCCGCACAATCACAAGGCCAAGGCCGTTGTTAACTAGAAACTAATTTAGTGCATTGATTTCTTCTTTTTGGTAATTTCAAGTTAAACAATTTGGTTTTGACGTAGGACCAAGTGCTTTGGAATCACTATAATACTAGATCTAATACTAAACCTATGAAGCACGGGTACTTCAAAAATGTTGCCGTACAAGTACCGGGTACTTCTCGGGTGCGGGTACATGTACCGGTACGGCTGCACGCGTACCGGGTACGCAAAAAACGCACCGGGTACGTTTTATATGGTTAGTATACTAATGGGTACGCCATGGGTACACCATGGGTACGCCAAGGGTACGTTTTGGGTACTCCGGGGTAAAAATTGAGATTTTTTTATAAATTAAAGGGTACCGGAGCAGCCTTTTATGTCTATTTTAAAGAATTATAAAAATCTGGGGTTCTTTTGTAATAAATAAAACATAAATAAAAAATGAAACCAAATAAAATTAGGGTTCTTTACTCGCTCTATCATTCAATCATCTCAGCTCCTTCCAGATCTCATTCCGAAATACTCCAAGGCTGAAGAACTTCGAAGGTGCTAGGGTTCCATGTCTATTCGATCATCTCCTTCCAGAAATACTCCCAAGAGAGTTTGAAGAACACTTCGAAGGTGCGATTGAAAGGTTTAATCGAAGGTGCTGCTGATTGATTCTCTCATTTGAAGGTGCGATTGAAGAGCTAAGTTCATCTTCGATTCTTTCCCCTTTTCTTCTTCGATTCTTTATCCTCTTTCTTTCATTTTTTTTTTTCCAGATTTTTGTGCTGTTTCTTCGCTGCAAACGATCGATTCTTCTTTTCTGTTTGGTTTTCTCTTTCTTTGATCCTTCATTTTCTTCATCTCCTTCATCATTTTTCTTGAACCTTTTTTTTTTTTTTTCTTTCTGATATATGCCAGATTTTTGAACTAAAATCTGTCCAGATTTTTGAACTAAGATTTGTCCTTATTTTGTTTTTCTTTTGATATATGTCCAGCTTTTTGAACTTGAACTAAGATCTGTCCTTATATATATATATTTTTTTTTTCTGATATATGTCTAGATATTTGAACTAAAATCTGTCCAGATTTGTTGAACTAAGATCTGTCCTTATTTAATTTTTTTTTTTTCTGATATATGTCATATATATATGCAATATGATATTGGTTGTAAAGCTTGACGACAAATTAAAATCCCTTGACACCTTAAATTCTCTTTCGTAGCAGTTTATTTTGAGGGGGAGGGATGGGGGTTATGTAACTGAAAAACAGAGCATTAATTTGTGATGCATAACCATTGGTTTTGAGTTAAGTTAAGTTATCTGTTTGCAATGCTTGATGTTGTGGGTGGATATGATCGATTCTTCTTTTCTCTTTAGTTTTGATATTTAATTTTAATTTGTAGGTTGGATCCTTTAACCATAATTATAAAAAAAATAAAAAAAAATATCGGCGTACCGCAGCCGTACCCGTATCATATTTTTTTGAGGTTTTTCCGTATCGGCGTACCCGCAATCGCACCCGCACCCGCACCCGCACCCGTGCTTCCTAGTACTAAACTCATGTAGGGAAGATTAGGAAACTTACAGAAATGCTCATTGCAGCTGGGGTTAATGGCTGATTAAGTAATGAAAAGTTAGGTGGCTTACCGAGTTAAAATCAATGCTACAATTGGTTTGATTTCAAACTGTGAGCTTGTTGGATTTTGTACTATTTTACGTGTTTGGGGTTGCGTTCAAAATGTCAAAAGGTCGGGGAATAAGGACAATAGGAAAGAGTTTTGTTTTATTGGTGTTTTAAGCATTTAATAGGGGCTCTTTTTGAAAGCTTTGATGATTTAACTCCTAAAAAATAGCCTGGCTTTATGAGTAAGGAGAAGGATTCAGAGGAACAAGATGGAGAATATTTTAGGTTTCTATCTGAGTTTATTCCTTCAGAACTGCACCTGAAGCAAGGTTGCCATACATTATACAAAGTTCCAAATTTTCTCAAAAAAATTTGGAAATCAATTCTATTGATTAGACTTATTGACATGCATGTCCCATATATAGGTTGTTGGGTTCTAATTCAACTTGGTCTGAAACTTCAGAAACAGAAACTGAGGTCCTTTGACTTGTTGAAAAAATCTAGATCATATAAATTTTCCATAAAACCATAACTTAGCATACAATACAACCCATGGACCAAAACCATAGCCCCTGTCAAGTGAATTTTGAAAATTAACAAATGATCCCTAACATTTAATCTAAGAAAGGCAAAGTTTTTAAAGGTGAATGCGTAATGTGAGGCGTTTTATCCCTCATGAGGTGAGGAGTAAGCCTTAAGGTATTGAGGCGTAAGCATTTCAAATTCTGAATTTTTATATTTAGTAAATATTTTAAAACAAAAAATAAATACATCAAAATTAAATATAAAGGTGTAAATACTTTTATGCTCAAGGCTCATTGCAGAGAATGAAGCTTTGCTTTATTAAAAGTGAAATTGGTATTCTTAGTTTTGGTGATTGAGCTTCTCACTGAGCATTAACTTTGTGTTTTTTCTTGATTAGTCATACTTAATTTTTCCTATAAAATATAGTTGTAAAATGGTTCTTTTTTATTTTTTGTATTTAAACCATCTACTAGAGTAAGTTTAATAAGACCCTAAGACAAACTCTTCATATGTGTACTCCTCACATGCTTATGCGTAAAAGACGTACAAGGCGCACCTAAAACGCATGTCTCAGACTATGTGCACAAGCCTTTGGGGAGTAAAGCCTAAGAATCAAAGCCTTGAGGCGTTTTTCGTTAGCCTCGCCTCGAGGCGAGCATTGAGGCAGGCCTCAGTAAAGCCTTTTAAAGGTAATAAAAGATAAATAAAATTGCACAATAGGCTATTGAGCTACTACAAAAAGTAGAGGTGCGCAAATGGATAGATGAACTTGCAAACTGAACCAATCAGGTCTTCATAGTTGTGCTTGTTCGTTATGGGACAATTCTCCATTTGGTTTTGGATCCAAAAATTCTCATGATTGACGCTGTCGTTTCAGTTCTTGGTTTAGGGCTCAAGTAATGTGGAACAACTTGAGAACTAACCCCATGTATATATAATATAATATTTATTATAGATATAAATTTTTTTGATTTGTCTTGATTACCTTGGCTTTAACAATGTACAAAAATCATTTGCATAGCATGTGTTGTTGACTTTATGTTTGAGTATTTACAAAAATTTTAGTGGACAATTGAAGTGTTATAAAATGCGAGTAGAACTATGGGAGCCTGAAGATTTTCAGTTTTGGTTAGTTGTATTCCGTTCATTCATTGGTTTGGTTCTAGGTTTGGAATTTCCATAACTCGCTAGGTTCATTTGGTTTTGGGTCTAGCACTAACCCAACTGAACCCAACCCAACCAACCCATGCTCACCCCTACTAAAATTTTAAGTGGAGACTTAAAATTCAAATTATAAATTATTAGATGAAGTCTCAAGTATATTGTTTCTATATATTTATTGGATGTCTCTTAAACTTAATTTCAAAGAGTTTGACCATGTATTTTGCGGACTTTATGGTTAGGGATTTCTAAACTTTTCAGTGGGCAACTAAATATTTAATTCAAGTAGAATTGTTGGTCAACATGAAGCAACCTGAGTTTTTCATTTTGGGTGGAATGAGTTCCATTCATTGTTCCGTTTGGTGGTGTGTCCAAAATTCCCATAACCAACAAGGCCTGTTTGATTCTCGGTCTGGCGCTGACCCAACTGAATTGAAATTATTAAATGAAGTTTCGAGTACTAGCATACAAAATTTTAGAATTGCCATTTTTTTGTTAACATGCCCGACTTTATTCTCCACCACATTATGAGAAAGCTTGCCTTCAATGTAGTATTCTAGGAATAAAGAAAATAAATAAAAAGGAATCATGGCATGTATTCTTGGAAGATTTAAATTCCTTTTTTGTTTTTTTTTGGGACATGAAACTTCTGCTAGGAAGCAATAAGGACAGTATTATGGGCCTGAGTGTTTGGAAATAAAATCAGTGGCTTGAGTGATTTGTAGATCAGACTTGTAGATATTTGTATAGATATTTCTAGAAGACATTGTAGAATGTTCTTGTAGTTTGTAAGAAGGCTTCCATGGGAAGCTTCTACATGACACTTTCTTGTGTGTTATAGAATGCTTCTAAAGAGCCTATAAAAAGGAAAGGGGCTCATTTGCTCCAATCAATCCAAGAGTTGTATAAGTCCCTTCAAAGTGAATACAGAGACATTCTCCCAAACTCTCTGTCTTCTCACTTGTCTTTCTTGCAAATTTGTGGGTTAGGCTGACTTAGCATCACCAAGCAAGACTTGTGATTGTGTAAGTGCCACACGGATAACTTGGAAATAAACAAGGCCGTGACATGTAGCTGGCAAAAAGAGAATGTCCAAGCTCCTACGGTTCCCTATAGCTATAACATATTTCATACAAAGAATAACTTATTAGTTTAAAATTTTTTATTTTTTATTTTTTTGTTAACTCATTACTTCTTTTGTTTTGTTTTTCATTTTTTTTAATAGTCCACTTCATTTTTAATAGAAGCACAAGATAGTCTTGACGATGGTGCTTTAACTATATTTGAGATCGATGGTGTTAGGAAGAGATATCGGCTCAATCGTTTTCATATAGTGGTTGAAGTAGAAATACTGTACAATAAAATCATGGAACATCCGAACAGTCATATATACACCCCTCTTCCAATTTTCCAAGTCAAGGAGGACAGTGGCAACGAGTGTACGGAAGAATTGCATTTTGTTGCCATACCTCAAAAGGGAGTTACAATTGAAGATTTTTTGAAAACATCGTCAAATAGAGATTCACTCTTTGATTCTCTCCATTCGGATTAATATAAGAAACTAATGAAAGAGATTATCAAAGTTGTTATTCATCTAAAGGACATAAGTGATTTAACAATCAAATTAGGTCTTCAAACTGTCACAGTATTACATGACAGACAATTTTCTCAACATTGTATTGCCAAATTTTTTGGTGTCAAAATTTTCAGTAAGTTGAAATTTTGCTAGTAAAAATGATTTATTTATTTACTTATTTATTTATTCTTATGGAATTTTTATCTTTATGTATTGTAATATAGGAAAGCAAAATAAGGTGTTAGGTTTTTGTAATTGGCAATCCTGTTTGATAAAATTCTTTTCAATTGTAATTTTATTTGATCTTTTATTTGAGTGAGGCTGTGAGTATTTAGATGCGATTCCAACCTGAATTGTGCTTATGCAGAGGAGTTTGTGATCTTAATCCTATCATGTTGCCACTTCGCTGACTATGTCACGACCTTTCAGAAGTTTCACTCGCCTGCAAAAGTGCTGGGAGTTGTTTTTTTCTGCTCAAGCAACCATTCCTGTGTTCGAGCGTACACCCTGTTTAGTCTCACGCGTTTTAGTCACTCTGCTCAAGCGGCCATTCTTGCCCTCGAGCGGAGATCGCGGATCTGTTTGCTATAAAAGCTGTGGTTTAGTCAGGTGTTAGGGTACGACTTCCAGATCTTCTTCTTAGGTATTAGGGTTTTCTTTTGGAGCTTCTTTGCTTGTTTCCTTTGATATCTGTGAGAGTTTAATTATGAATTGAGTGGATTATGTCAAAGGGTTTGTTTAGTTTGTTTTATTCACTCAGCAGCATCGATATCAGTCTTCGTCCTCGTATAGATCAATTTGATAAATGCTAACAACTTTGATGAGGGAGTTATTACCTTATGAAAAATCTAAAATCCCGGATATATTGATTTGTGATTATGTACTAATTTTAAACAGTAAATAACAATCTCAATCAAACAATCAAAGACAAATTGACACAACAATTTTACGTGAAAAAATCACAATTGGAGCGCCTCCAATTGTGATAAAAAATCACGGGCTAAGGCCACAAAACAATTCACTAAGAAGGCACAAATGAATTACACAAGTGTACTCTCAATTTTCTAATGAATTCACGCTTGAATTGAACCGACCCCTGTGTGCCTCTTCCAGCCCCGTCTTCACCTTGGAATTGTCTTGCCCAACGTTGAATCCACAACGCTGATGTCGAATCCGCGACGATGAGCCACTCCGGAATCCACTAAAGCTTCAGGCTTATGTTCCACGGAACCCACCAATGCCGATATTAAATTTGTTGGCATTTATCAAATTGATCTATACGGGGACAAAGATTGATATCGATGCTGCTGAGTGAATAAAACAAACTAAACAAACCCTTTGATATAATCCACTGAATTCATGATTAAACTCTTACAAATATCAAAGGAAACAAGCAAAAAAGTTCCAAAAGAAAACCCTAATACCTAAGAAGAAGATCTGGAAGCTGTACCCTAAAACCTGACTGAACCGCAGCTTTTATAGCAAACAGATCCGCGATCTCTGTTCGAGCGCAAGAATGGCTACTCGAGCAGAGTGACTAAAACGCGTGAGACTAAACAGGGTCTACGCTCGAGCACAAGAATGGCTGCTCGAGCAGAAAAAAACAACTCCCAGTACTTTTGCAAGCGAGTGAAACTTCTGAAAGGTCGTGACATAGTCAGCGAAGTGGCAAACATGATAGGATTAAGATCATAAACTCCGCTACATAGGCACAATTCAAGTTAGATTCGCATCTAAGTACTCATAGCCTCATTGAAATAAAAGATCAATTAAAATTACAACTGAAAAGAATTTTATCAAACAAGATTGCCAATTACAAAAATCTAATAACTTATTTTGCTTTCCTATATAATAGTACATAAAGATAAAAATTAAATCCACAAGAATAAATAAATAAGTAAATAAATAAATCATTTTTACTAGCAGAATTTCAACTTACTGAAAATTTTGCCACAAAAAAATTTGGCAATACAATGTTGAGGAAATTGTCTGTCATGTAATAATGTGACAGTTTGAAGATCTAATTTGATTGCTAAATCACTTATGCCCTTTAGATGAATAACAATTTTGATAATCTCCTTCATTTGTTTCTTATATTGATCCGAATGGAGGGAATCAAAGAGTGAATCTCTATTTGACGATGTTTTCAAAAAATCTTCAATTGTAACTCCCCTTTGAAGTATGGCAACAAAATGCAATTCTTCTGTACACTCGTTGCCACTGTTCTCCTTGACTTGGGAAATTGGAACAGGGGTGTATATATGACTGTTCGGATGTTCCATGATTTTATTGTACAGTATTTCTACTTCAACCACTATATGAAAATGATTGAGCCGATATCTCTTCCTAATACTATCGATCTCAAATACAGTTAAAGCACCATCGTCAAGGCTATCTTGTGCCTCTATTAAAAATGAAGTGGACTATTAAAAAAACAAAAAACAAAACAAAACAAAAGAATTAATGAGTTAACAAAAAAAATAAAAAATAAAAAATTTTAAACTAACTTATAAGTTATTCTTTGTATGAAATATGTTATAGCTATAGGGAACCGTAGGAGCTTGGACATTCTCTTTTTGCTAGCTACATGTCACGGCCTTGGTTATTTCCAAGTTATGCGCGTGGCTCCGAGACAATCACAAGTCTTACTTGGTGATTCTAAGTCGGTCTAACTCACAAATTTGCAAGAAAGGCAAGAAAGAAGACAAAAAGAGTTTGAGAGAATGTCTTTGTATTCACTTTAAAGGGACTTGGTACAATTCTTGGATTGATTGGAACAAATGAGCGAGAGAATGAAGCTTTGCTTTATTAAAAGTGAAATTGGTATTCTTAGTTTTGGTGATTGCGCTTCTCACTGAGCATTAACTTTGTGTTTTTTCTTGATTAGTCATACTTAATTTTTCCTATGAAATATAGTTGTAAAATGGTTCTTTTTTATTTTTTGTATTTAAACCATCTACTAGAGTAAGTTTAGTAAGACCCTAAGACAAACTCTTCATATGTGTACTCCTCACATGCTTATGCGTAAAAGACGTATAAGGCGCACCTAAAACGCATGTCTCAGACTATGTGCACAAGCCTTTGGGGAGTAAAGCCTAAGAATCAAAGCCTTGAGGCGTTTTTCGTTAGCCTCGCCTCGAGGCGAGCATTGAGGCAGGCTTCAGTAAAGCCTTTTAAAGGTAATAAAAGATAAATAAAATTGCACAATAGGCTATTGAGCTACTATAAAAAGTAGAGGTGCGCAAATGAATAGATGAACTTGCAAACTGAACCAATCAGGTCTTCATAGTTGGGCTTGTTCGTTATGGGACAATTCTCCATTTGGTTTTGGATCCAAAAATTCCCATGATTGACGCTGTCGTTTTAGTTCTTGGTTTAGGGCTCAAGTAATGTGGAACAACTTGAGAACCAACCCCATGTATATATTATATAATATTTATTATAGATATAAATATTCTTGATTTGTCTTGATTACCTTGGCTTTAACATGTGCAAAAATCATTTGCATAGCATGTGTTGTTGACTTTATGTTTGAGTATTTACAAAAATTTTAGTGGACAATTGAAGTGTAATAAAATGCGAGTAGAACTATGGGAGCCTGAAGATTTTCAGTTTTGATTAGTTGTATTCCGTTCATTCATTGGTTTGGTTCTAGGTTTGGAATTTCCATAACTCACTAGGTTCATTTGGTTTTGGGTCTAGCACTAACCCAACTTAACCCAACCCAACCAACCCATGCTCACCCCTACTAAAATTTTAAGTGGAGACTTAAAATTCAAATTAGAAATTATTAGATGAAGTCTCAAGTATATTGTTTCTATAAATTTATTGGATGTCTCTTAAACTTAATTTCAAAGAGTTTGACCATGTATTTTGCGGACTTTATGGTTAGGGATTTCTAAACTTTTTAGTGGGCAACTAAATATTTAAATCAAGTAGAACTGTTGGTCAACATGAAGCAACCTGAGTTTTTCATTTTGGGTGGAATGAGTTCCATTCATTGTTCCGTTTGGTGGTGTGTCCAAAATTCCCATAACCAACAAGGCCTGTTTGATTCTCGGTCTGGCATTGACCCAACTGAATCGAAATTATTAAATGAAGTTTCGAGTACTAGCATACAAAATTTTAGAATTGCCATTTTTTTGTTAACATGCCCGACTTCATTCTCCGCCAAATTATGAGAAAGCTTGCCTTCAATGTAGTATTCTAGGAATAAAGAAAATAAATAAAAAGGAATCATGGCTTTTATTCTTGGAAGATTGAAATTCCTTTTTCGGTTTTTTTTTTGGGACATGAAACTTCTGCTAGGAAGCAATAAGGACAGTATTATGGGCCTGAGTGTTTGGAAATAAAATCAGTGGCTTGAGTGATTTGTAGATCAGACTTGTACATATAACTAGACTTGTAGAAATTTGTATAGATATTTCTAGAAGACATTGTAGAATGTTCTTGCAGTTTGTAAGAAGGCTTCCATGGGAAGCTTCTACATGACACTTTCTTGTGTGTTCTAGAATGCTCCTAAAGAGCCTATAAAAAGGGTAGGGCCTCATTTGCTCCAATCAATCCAAGAGTTGTATAAGTCCCTTTAAAGTGAATACAGAGATATTCTCCCAAACTCTCTGTCTTCTCACTTGTCTTTTTTGCAAATTTGTGGGTTAGGCTGACTTAGCATCACCAAGCAAGACTTGTGATTGTCTAAGTGCCACACGGATAACTTGGAAATAACCAAGGCTGTGACATGTAGCTGGCAAAAAGAGAATGTCCAAGCTCCTACGGTTCCCTATAGCTATAACATATTTCATACAAAGAATAACTTATAAGTTAGTTTAAAATTTTTTATTTTTTATTTTTTTGTTAACTCATTACTTCTTTTGTTTTGTTTTTTATTTTTTTTAATAGTCCACTTCATTTTTAATAGAGGCACAAGATAGTCTTGACGATGGTGCTTTAACTATATTTGAGATCGATGGTGTTAGGAAGAGATATCGGCTCAATTGTTTTCATATAGTGGTTGAAGTAGAAATACTGTACAATAAAATGATGGAACATCCGAACAGTCATATATACACCCCTCTTCCAATTTTCTAAGTCAAGGAGGACAGTGGCAACGAGTGTACGGAAGAATTGCATTTTGTTGCCATACCTCAAAGGGGAGTTACAATTGAAGATTTTTTGAAAACATCATCAAATAGAGATTCACTCTTTGATTCTCTCCATTCGGATTAATATAAGAAACTAATGAAAGAGATTATCAAAGTTGTTATTCATCTAAAGGACATAAGTGATTTAATAATCAAATTAGGTCTTCAAACTGTCACAGTATTACATGACAGACAATTTTCTCAACATTGTATTGCCAAATTTTTTGGTGTCAAAATTTTCAATAAGTTGAAATGCTGCTAGTAAAAATGATTTATTTATTTACTTATTTATTTATTCTTATGGAATTTTTATCTTTATGTATTGTAATATAGGAGAGCAAAATAAGGTGTTAGGTTTTTGTAATTGACAATCCTGTTTGATAAAATTCTTTTCAGTTGTAATTTTATTTGATCTTTTATTTGAGTGAGGCTGTGAGTATTTAGATGCGATTCCAACCTGAATTGTGTTTATGCAGAGGAGTTTGTAATCTTAATCCTATCATGTTTGCCACTTTGTTGACTATGTCACGACCTTTCAGAAGTTTCACTCGCCTGCAAAAGTACTGGAAGTTGTTTTTTTCTGCTCGAGCAACCATTCCTGTGTTCGAGCATAAACCCTGTTTAGTCTCACGCGTTTTAGGCACTCTGCTCAAGCAGCCATTCTTGCCCTCGAGCGGAGATCGCGGATCTGTTTGCTATAAAAGCTGTGGTTTAGTCAGATGTTAGGGTACGGCTTCCAGATCTTCTTTTTAGGTATTAGGGTTTTCTTCTGGAGCTTCTTTGCTTGTTTCCTTTGATATCTGTGAGAGTTTAATTATGAATTGAGTGGATTATGTCAAAGGGTTTGTTTAGTTTGTTTTATTCACTCAGCAGCATCGATATCAGTCTTCGTCCTCGTATAGATCAATTTGATAAATGCTAACAACTTTGATGAGGGAGTTATTACCTTATGAAAAATCTAAAATCCGGGATATATTGATTTTTGATTATGTACTAATTTTAAACAGTAAATAACAATCTCAATCAAACAATCAAAGACAAATTGACACAACAATTTTACGTGAAAAAATCACAATTGGAGCGCCTCCAATTGTGATAAAAAATCACGGGCCAAGGCCACAAAACAATTCACTAAGAAGGCACAAATGAATTACACAAGTGTACTCTCAATTTCCTAATGAATTCACGCTTGAATTGAACCGACCCCTATGTGCCTCTTCCAGCCCCGTCTTCACTTCGGAATTGTCTTGCCCAACGTTGAATCCACAACGCCGATGTCGAATCCACGACGATGAGCCACTCCGAAATCCACTAAAGCTTCAGGCTTATGTTCCACGGAACCCACCAATGCGGATATTAAATTGGTTGGCATTTATCAAATTGATCTATACGGGGACAAAGATTGATATCGATGCTGCTGAGTGAATAAAACAAACTAAACAAACCCTTTGATATAATCCACTCAATTCATGATTAAACTCTCACAAATATCAAAACGCACCGGGTACGTTTTATATGGTTAGTATACTAATGGGTACGCCATGGGTACACCACAGGTATGCCATGGGTATGTTTTGGGTACTATGAGATTTTTTTATAAATTTTTTTATAAATTAAAGGGTACCGGAGCAGTTTTTTATGTCTATTTTAAAGAATTATAAAAATCTGGGGTTCTTTTGTAATAAATAAAACATAAATAAAACATCAAAACAAATAAAATTAGGGATCTTTATTCATTCGATCGTCTCAGCTCCTTCCATATCTCATTCCAAAATACTCCAAGGCTGAAGAACTTCGAAGGTGCTTGCTAGGGTTCCATGTCTATTCGATCATCTCCTTCCAGAAATACTCCCAAGAGAGTTTGAAGAACACTTCGAAGGTGCGATTGAAAGGTTTAATCGAAGGTGCTGCTGATTGATTCTCTCATTCGAAGGTGCAATTGAAGAGGTAAGTCTATCTTCGATTCTTTCCCCTTTTCTTCTTCGATTCTTTATCCTCTTTCTTTCATTTTTTTTTTCCAGATTTTTGTGCTGTTTCTTCGCTGCAAACGATCGATTCTTCTTTTCTCTTTGGTTTTATCTTTCTTTGATCCTTCATTTTCTTCATCTTCTTCATCATTTTTCTTGAACTTTTTTTTTTTTTTTTCCTGATATATGCCAGATTTTTGAACTAAAATCTGTCCAGATTTTTGAACTAAGATTTGTCCTTATTTTGTTTTTCTTTTGATATATGTCCAGCTTTTTGAACTTGAACTAAGATCTGTCCTTATATATATATATATATATTTTTTTTTTCTGATATATGTCCAGTTATTTGAACTAAAATCTGTCCAGATTTGTTGAATTAAGATCTGTCCTTATTTTTTTAATTTTTTTTTTTTGATGTATGTCATATATATATGCAATATGATATTGGTTGTAAAGCTTGACGACAAATTAAAATCCCTTGACACCTTAAATTCTCTTTCGTGGCCGTTTATTTTGAGGGGGAGGGATGGTGGTTTTGTAACTGAAAAACAGAGCATTAATTTGTGATGCATAACCATTGGTTTTGAGTTAAGTTAATTTTTCTGTTTGCAATGCTTGATGTTGTGGGTGGATATGATCGATTCTTCTTTTCTCTTTAGTTTTGATATTTAATTTTAATTTGTAGGTTGGATCCTCTAACCATAATTATAAAAAAAAATAGAAAAAAATATCGGCGTACCTCAACCGTACCCGTATCATATTTTTTTGGGGTTTTTCCGTATCGGCGTACCCGCAATCGTACCCGCACCCGTCCCCGCACCCGCACCCGTGCTTCCTAGTACTAAACTCATAATACTCATAGCCTCATTGAAATAAAAGATCAATTAAAATTACAACTGAAAAGAATTTTATCAAACAAGATTGCCAATTACAAAAATCTAATACCTTGTTTTGCTTTCCTATATAATAGTACATAAAGATAAAAATTAAATCCACAAGAATAAATAAATAAGTAAATAAATAAATCATTTTTACTAGCAGAATTTCAACTTACTGAAAATTTTGTGGCAAAATTTGGCAATACAATGTTGAGGAAATTGTCTGTCATGTAATAATGTGACAGTTTGAAGATCTAATTTGATTGCTAAATCACTTATGCCCTTTAGATGAATAACAATTTTGATAATCTCCTTCATTAGTTTCTTATATTGATCCGAATGGAGGGAATCAAAGAGTGAATCTCTATTTGACGATGTTTTCAAAAAATCTTCAATTGTAACTCCCCTTTGAAGTATGGCAACAAAATGCAATTCTTCCTTACACTCGTTGCCACTGTCCTCCTTGACTTGGGAAATTGGAAGAGAGGTGTATATATGACTGTTCGGATGTTCCATGATTTTATTGTACAGCATTTCTACTTCAACCACTATATGAAAATGATTGAGCCGATATCTCTTCCTAACACCATCGATCTCAAATATAGTTAAAGCACCATCGTCAAGACTATCTTGTGCCTCTATTAAAAATGAAGTGGACTATTAAAAAAAATAAAAAACAAAACAAAAGAAGTAATGAGTTAACAAAAAAATAAAAAATAAAAAATTTTAAACTTATAAGTTATTCTTTGTATGAAATATGTTATAGCTATAGGGAACCGTAGGAGCTTGGACATTCTCTTTTTGCCAGCTACATGTCACGGCCTTGGTTATTTCCAAGTTATCCGCGTGGCTCCGAGACAATCACAAGTCTTACTTGGTGATGCTAAGTCGGTCTAAGTCACAAATTTGCAAGAAAGGCAAGTAAGAAGACAAAAAGAGTTTGAGAGAATGTCTTTGTATTCACTTTAAAGGGACTCGGTACAATTCTTGGATTGATTGGAACAAATGAGCGCCTCTCCTATTTATAGGCTTCTTAAGAGCATTCTAGAACACACAAGA
The DNA here is from genome assembly GCF_004153795.1 of Camellia sinensis. Classification (NCBI taxonomy): domain Eukaryota; kingdom Viridiplantae; phylum Streptophyta; class Magnoliopsida; order Ericales; family Theaceae; genus Camellia; species Camellia sinensis. The sequence goes on along the minus strand of NW_021027665.1, from coordinate 68,434 downwards.
AAGTGTCATGTAGAAGCTTCCCATGGAAGCCTCCTTACAAGCTACAAGAACATTCTAGAATGTCTTCTAGAAATATCTATATAAATATCTACAAGTCTAGTTATATGTACAAGTATGATCTACTTCCAAAATCAATTTAAGACCAAATAAGAATCATAAATAATACCCACTCATGGGCAACCCCTATTAACTCATATCAGCAAATATGAAAATTGTCAAAATACCCCTAACCTAAAAATCCTAGAAAATATAAACTAATAATAAAATAGGACTATAATAATACTAAAAACATGATTATGAATGGTTCCTATCGGTTTTTCATTTTTCTTTGAAATCATGCCAATTTTCAAATATCGCCACTCTTTTGAATTTACTCTTCATTGAGTTTCTTATATTCTGCATCACATCTATTTATATATTTTTTAAAAAGAATCATACATTACATTGTTCTTAAGAATTATACGTTGTTTTTAAGAATATAAGATATTTATGTCAAATTCTCAAACTTTGAAAATCAAACATTAGCAAATGTCAAAGTTTTGGTCTCATGTTTATATTTTTAGTGATAGACATGACCGATAAGTGACGACACGTCGTGAAATGAGTGTCAAACATGTGTCCAAAATTAATATTTTTAATTTTAATCAAGGACATGTAAAAAATAGTATTGAACACGTGTCTAAGAGTGTCGGTGTCCGAAATGGACACATCTGCTTCTTAGAAGTGTTCGTTCGTGCTTCTTAGAAGTGTTTGTTTGTGCTTCTTAGCTTATCCCACAAGCATTTTTACAGCCCTAACAAGACAACGGAGAGGAGACTAAATTTGCTTCGCTTGCCCCATCTCAACCCACCCTGTGCCAATTATATTTAATTACATGACCTTTGTATGTATATCCATCCACATATGAATTTGATTTGTTAAATTTAGTAAGAGTAAAATAGTGAAACACTCATGTGTTTCTCAATTTTTCTTTTCTCACCTTTTTAACTCTCGTCTTTAATCTTTTTAACTCTTATTACTCATCAATCTTTGTCCCTCTTATACTACATCATCTCCCTCATTAGTATAATTCCTCTGAAGGGTGACAAATTACTTGCCAACCCCTTGCTCCTGACCCATCCTCGCCACCGCTTCGATGTTTCCCACCCCAACAAGGAACGGGGTGGGGATGGGGCCCTTCAAACCTTGCCTGTCTTGTTGTCATTCCTAATTGGAAACCTTGCCTTTGTAGACAAAAAACTTTCTTCTTGTTATTAAAATGCTTTTATTTCTTGGATGTTTTATGTTGGTTGGGGTTGAGGGTTGCGCTGCTATGGGACAAGATGGCAATGATAATTTCATCTGGCAATGCACTTAGCTGATCCTCCATGTAATTGCTCTTCTTGCAACGCTAATCATTGAAAACAAAAGCTAGTGACACACTTTGTTCCAACATATCAAACATTACTATGAAAAATAAAATCAAACATTACTATAAAAAATAAAAATAACAAAATTCAAACCCATCATGCAACATAGAGAAACAATTTTGTTTCTGGCAACGGACCACAACGCCTACCCATGTTTCTTCCCATGAGTTCCCCTGGTGCTCTTGCTGGAGGTCTGAAATAGGGTTGGTTTCGTATTTGATCCAGGACTTTATGGATGGGGATTCGGAACTGTTAAAACCTACCATCACCTACTACACCTACCACCACCTACTACCACCTACTACACACCTACCACTACCACCTACTACCACCTACTCCACTACATCTCCTATATAAGGAGCCCCTCACCATATGTAATTAATAACATATCAATCAATAATACAATTCTCTATTTCTCTTTATACATTAAATTTTCACATGGTATCAGAGCAGGTTTAGAACCTAATATTTTTGCTTCACCGGCGGGCGGCAACTTCGCCTTGGCTGCCCGCCGGACCTCAACCTAGTCCGCTAAAATTCTCTACACATACCTTGACTCCGCTGCCATCTTGGTCACCTTCAAGATCGGAGCATCATCACCATCATCCATCTTGGTCACCTACACCAAACACACACTCTCTCTTTCAGAACCCAACTCTAGCCCTGTAAACTTCCAGAACCAAGCTTGGCTTCAGATCGGCACTGGTTCGGATGCACTGTTCCAGACTACTTGAAACTGTTAAAAAGTTCTCAAATACTTTCGAAAGAGCAATTACTTGGCAATGAAGATGCAGTGGAGGAAAAACATCATACATGAGGAGGCTGATGCAATGCATTGGTCCTTCAGTAATAATTTCAATGACATGGTCCATTGTGCTGTTGAGTCGAATGAATATGCAGAACAGAAAAACATCAGCCTGGCTTCTGCATCAACACCTGAAGTGAATGATGATTGTGCTGCTGTTTCACCATATGGTCTTGCTTCTTTTCATGGTTGGTGCCGAATGCCTTATGCATATATGGTTTAACTAGTATTGGTTTTATCTACATAGCTAATAATTTTATTTTATTTTTTCCAGGAACAATGGGCTATGGAGCCTCAGAACTCAGTCCCAGAGCTGCCCCAGCACATGTGGGATGCAAAGAACATGATGTGTGCTGCTGACCCACACCACCCACCTTTCTTTTTATTATTTTATTTCATCTTTCAATTCACGCTTTACACACCACCTCCACCCACATGGGTTGGTTCCCACTTTTCATCATCAATATGTTCACACTCTCTTTCCACTTTCTTTTCTTTGGTTTGTTTAGTTTGTTTTATTCACTCAGCAGCATCGATATCAGTCTTCGTCCTCGTATAGATCAATTTGATAAATGCTAACAACTTTGATGAGGGAGTTATTACCTTATGAAAAATCTAAAATCCCGGATATATTGATTTGTGATTATGTACTAATTTTAAACAGTAAATAACAATCTCAATCAATCAAAGACAAATTGACACAACAATTTTACGTGAAAAAATCACAATTGGAGCGCCTCCAATTGTGATAAAAAAATCACGGGCCAAGGCCACAAAACAATTCACTAAGAAGGCACAAATGAATTACACAAGTGTACTCTCAATTTCCTAATGAATTCACGCTTGAATTGAACCGACCCCTATGTGCCTCTTCCAGCCCCGTCTTCACTTCGGAATTGTCTTGCCCAACGTTGAATCCACAACACCGATGTCAAATCCACGACGATGAGTCACTCCGGAATCCACTAAAGCTTCAGGTTTATGTTCCACGGAACCCACCAATGCCGATATTAAATTTGTTGGCATTTATCATATTGATCTATACGGGGACAAAGATTGATATCGATGCTGCTGAGTGAATAAAACAAACTAAACAAACCCTTTGATATAATCCACTCAATTCATGATTAAACTCTCACAAATATCACAGGAAACAAGCAAAAAAGTTCCAGAAGAAAACCCTAATACCTAAGAAGAAGATCTGGAAGCCGTACCCTAAAACCTGACTGAACCGCAGCTTTTATAGCTAACAGATCTGCGATCTCTGTTCGAGCGCAAGAATGGCCGCTCGAGCAGAGTGACTAAAACGCGTGAGACTAAACAGGGTCTACGCTCGAGCACAAAAATGGTTGCTCGAGCGGAAAAAAACAACTCCCAGTACTTTTGCAAGCGAGTGAAACTTCTGAAAGGTCGTGACATAGTCAGCGAAGTGGCAAACATGATAGGATTAAGATCATAAACTCTGCTACATAGGCACAATTCAGGTTAGATTCGCATCTAAATACTCATAGCCTCATTGAAATAAAAGATCAATTAAAATTACAACTGAAAAGAATTTTATCAAACAAGATTGCCAATTACAAAAACCTAATATCTTGTTTTGCTTTCCTATATAATAGTACATAAAGATAAAAATTAAATCCACAAGAATAAATAAATAAGTAAATAAATAAATCATCTTTACTAGCAGAATTTCAACTTACTGAAAATTTTGCCACAAAAAAAATTTGGCAATACAATGTTGAGGAAATTGTCTGTCATGTAATAATGTGACAGTTTGAAGATCTAATTTGATTGCTAAATCACTTATGCCCTTTAGATGAATAACAATTTTGATAATCTCCTTCATTAGTTTCTTATATTGATCCGAATGGAGGGAATCAAAGAGTGAATCTCTATTTGACGATGTTTTCAAAAAATCTTCAATTGTAACTCCCCTTTGAAGTATGGCAACAAAATGCAATTCTTCCTTACACTCGTTGCCACTGTCCTCCTTGACTTGGGAAATTGGAAGAGGGGTGTATATATGACTGTTTGGATGTTCCATGATTTTATTGTACAACATTTCTACTTCAACCACTATATGAAAATGATTGAGCCGATATCTCTTCCTAACACCATCGATCTCAAATATAGTTAAAGCACCATCGTCAAGACTATCTTGTGCCTCTATTAAAAATGAGGTGGACTATTAAAAAAAATAAAAAACAAAACAAAAGAAGTAATGAGTTAACAAAAAAATAAAAAATAAAAAATTTTAAACTTATAAGTTAATTCTTTGTATGAAATATGTTATAGCTATAGGGAACCGTAGGAGCTTGGACATTCTCTTTTTGCCAGCTACATGTCACGGCCTTGGTTATTTCCAAGTTATCCGCGTGGCTCCGAGACAATCACAAGTCTTACTTGGTGATGCTAAGTCGGTCTAACTCACAAATTTGCAAGAAAAGCAAGTAAGAAGACAAAAAGAGTTTGAGAGAATGTCTTTGTATTCGCTTTAAAGGGACTCGGTACAATTCTTGGATTGATTGGAACAAATGAGCGCCTCTCCTATTTATAGGCTTCTTAAGAGCATTCTAGAACACACAAGAAAGTGTCATGTAGAAGCTTCCCATGGAAGCCTTCTTACAAGCTACAAGAACATTCTAGAATGTCTTCTAGAAATATCTATATAAATATCTACAAGTCTAGTTATATGTACAAGTATGATCTACTTCCAAAATCAATTTAAGACCAAATAAGAATCATAAATAATGCCCACTCATGGGCAACCCCTATTAACTCATATCAACAAATATGAAAATTGTCAAAATACCCCTAACCTAAAAATCCTAGAAAATATAAACTAATAATAAAATAGGACTATAATAATACTAAAACATGATTATGAAGGGTACCTATCGGTTTTTCATTTTTCTTTGAAATCATGCCAATTTTCAAATATCGCCACTTTTTTGAATTTACTCTTTATTGAGTTTCTTATATTCTGCATCACATCTATTTATATATTTTTTAAAAAGAATTATACATTACATTATTCTTAAGAATTATACGTTGTTTTTAAGAATATAAGATATTTATGTCAAATTCTCAAACTTTGAAAATCAAACATTAGCAAATGTCAAAGTTTTGGTCTCATGTTTATATTTTTAGTGATAGACATGACCGATAAGTGACGACACGTCGTGAAATGAGTGTCAAACATGTGTCCAAAATTAATATTTTTAATTTTAATCAAGGACATGTAAAAAATAGTATTGAACACGTGTCTAAGAGTGTCGGTGTCCGAAATGGACACATCTGCTTCTTAGAAGTGTTTGTTCGTGCTTCTTAGAAGTGTTTGTTTGTGCTTCTTAGCTTATCCCACAAGCATTTTTACAGCCCTAACAAGACAACGGAGAGGAGACTAAATTTGCTTCGCTCGCCCTATCTCAACCCACCCTGTGCCAATTATATTTAATTACATGACCTTTGTATGTATATCCATCCACATATGAATTTGATTTGTTAAATTTAGTAAGAGTAAAATAGTAAAACACTCATGTGTTTCTCAGTTTTTCTTTTCTCACCTTTTTAACTCTTTGTCTTTAATCTTTTTAACTCTTATTACTCATCAATCTTTGTCCCTCTTATACTACATCATCTCCCTCATTAGTATAATTCCTCTGAAGGGTGACAAATTACTTGCCAACCCCTTGCTCCTGACCCATCCTCGCCACCGCTTCGATGTTTCCCACCCCAACAAGGAACGGGGTGGGGATGGGGCCCTTCAAACCTTGCCTGTCTTGTTGTCATTCCTAATTGGAAACCTTGCCTTTGTAGACAAAAAACTTTGTCTTCTACATCGGTCTGCCATAACCATACAGTCTTCTACAACGGTCTGACACGACCATACAGTGTCTCCTATCCATTTTTTATTTTTCAGATTATTTTCTTGTTTTGTTACTCTCTCCAAACTCAAGTTGGTTAGTTCCTATCCCCCTTGAGTTTGCGGGGGGCTGTTAAAACCTACCATCACCTACTCCACCTACTACACCTACCACTACCACCTACTACCACCTACTCCACTACATCTCCTATATAAGGAGCCCCTCACCATTTGTAATTAATAACATATCAATCAATAATACAATTTCTACAGGAACACCGTCGCCACTGCCTGTTTGCCCTTCAATTCTGTTTCTTGTTTGGGTGGTCCGTTGTTACCTCGGCCTCGCTTCGGCGAGCCGTTTGCTTTCTCCTGCTTTGTCTCTTTGTTTCCCGATGTGTCTTCCTCGGCTCTGGCGTATTTCTCGATTCTTGCCATGAGCTCTTCCATGCTTTTTGGCAGTGTTTTTGCCAAAGACTTCCGTAGTGGGCAGTCATCTTTCAGGCCGTTCTTGAAAGATACGACCGCCACTTCTTGGTTGCATTCGGGTATTCGATTGAACACCTCGTAGTATCTCTTCGCGTAGGCCCTAAGGCCTTCTTCTTTGGTGATTCTTAAAGCCATCAGGGCGTCGACCCTCAAGGGCTGTAGTTTGTTTGTTACAAACCTGACTACAAACATCTCGGCCAGGCCTTCCCATGTCTCTACGCTTCCCTTTGGCAGCTTATGGAACCAATCGGATGCTATTTCCCCAAAGGATGAGGGAAATACTTTACAGAGCAATGGTTCGTTCCCACTGTATAACGCCATTGAGTTCAGGTATAGTCCAACAATGAAGTTGGGGTCTGACTTACCATCATAAATTTGGAACCTCGGCATACTGAATCTCTTTGGTGCTTCAAATTTGTCTAGTTCCACCGAGAATTGTGTCGTCGGCTTAATTGGGGAAGTTACCTCGGCTTCAACATTCTGTTGCCTCCTCTTGAGGTAATCTCTTAGGTCCTCTTTACTCCTTCCTGGAGCTCGGCTATCTTTTGATTTCAATTTCTTCGGCACGTTGCTTTCGGCCTCGTGGTGGGGTCGTTTTGATCTCTCTCCATGTGTTGTGTCAAAGCAAAGTGCCTGCCTTTGAACATGGCGATGTTCTTTGGGCTCTGGATCCTTCGCGTGATACGTCCTTTGGGACTCTTCTTGTCTCGACTCTTCTCGTCCGCCTTCCCTGGAAGGTCGGTGAGAGTGGCTTCCACTCCTAGTGTGCTGAGGGGCTTCGAGAATTGCTCTTCTTTCTCCCTTCTGGGTATTAATTGCTGGCATCGGCGTATCTTGCAGCGGGTATGGTGGCTGCATTACATTATTTTGCATCATGAAGTTGACGACCGACTGTAGGTCCGCCAACTTGTTTGCCAATTCTTTTACTTTCTCATCCCTCCGTAGGCACCTGTCCCTCCATACCTGAAGATTATCTTCGTTATAGTACTGGCCTTGGTCTGTTTTCTTTGAAGTGTTCCCTTCCTGGCCGACGTCTTTCTCGACGTGGCCTTGGTCATGAATTCCTGCATTATGGCTGTCTCCTTCTACATCAAGGTCGATTGGTCTGCCACTCCCAGCAGGAGTGTTGCCGCCAATGTTTTCCCTCTGTTCGTTACTGGCCATCTATTCTTCTAAGATTCTCACAGACGGCGCCAAATTGTATGGGTAATTTTCTTACCACACTGCCCGCCTAGTAATCAGCTGGAGAGCACCGGCAGAGTAGATGGCTTTAGTAACCTGAAACAGAAAGAAAAAGGCTCCGGTGGTGGCTCTTCCACCCGGGGGCACTCCGACGATCAAGTCAGTATATCTCTCAAAGATAATCAAGTGCTAAACTCACAAGCTTGAGTATAAAACTGTGTATCTTAGAGCCATGGGGGTGCCTCTCTTTTATAGTTTACTCAATCCAAGTCCTACTAGAAGCCTGACTTCTATGGACTCCAATTTAATACTTACTTTGGATTTTTCAAGAGATAAAGATAAACTCCATAAGAGCTTTATCCTTATCTTGGCTAAGTCTCCTCTTTGTCTTAGGACTCTTGTCCCTTATCCGCTTATCTCGGATTCCGATATCTTCGGAGATAACCTCGGCAACTCCGAGATCACCTCGGCGTAATTTCCACGACACGTGGCACCTCGGCCAAACACGTCGGCGTCGCCATGCCACGTGTTGGTACCCAAGAAATATATCCCCACAATAATAATAATAATAATAATAATAATAATAATAAAGTTTAGCGATAATGTAAGTGGTTAAAAAGACAGCTCATAGCAAACTTTGAAAGCTTAACTTTAGGTTCAATGGCATAAAAAAGTCTTATGTTATGGTTATCAATTAATCGGACAATCCACATCAAATTCTTTTAGTTTTAAATTGATTGAAATTAACGTTTCAATTTGAAATATGTTATAAATGCAAGCTAAGTTTTGGTAATTTGGTTTATTAGCTTGGCTAAACCACTTTTAGGTCTTGTTTGTTTGGCGAATTAGGTTAGATGAGATTATGAGTACGGTAAGATTGAATGGGGAGATTATTAGTGTAGTGATATTAGATTGGAGATATAAAATAAAGTGTATTTGTTTGTAACTAGTGGGGTGGTATTAATTAGTTAGGACTAAATTTATAAAATACCTAAAAATCCTCATCTATAATTTTGTTGGTTTTGTAAAGTGGAGAGCAAAATGATAATTTAGCTATCAATTTAAGTGAAGGGACTAGCTATCCCAACCCTTTTTTGAAAATGCTAATCCCACCATAAGAGGGGATTAATATTCTCATGAAATTACTAATCCCATTATATTTTATTACACCCAAATATAGATTTAATGAATCCCACAAAAGTTGATTTACTCATAAAATTGTGAAAAGAGGGGGCCAATCTTTGTAGGGGTGTCCGCGGTTCGGTTTGGGACGGTTTGCGGTTCGGTTTGGACCCGCCCGCATCTATGCGGTTTGGAGAAAAGTCAACCCGCGACCGCCCGCAATGCGGTTTGCGGTTTGTGCGGATAGGGTTTGCGGATGTACGGGCGGTTGCGGGCGGTTTGCGGTTTGGATTTGAATTTTTTTCTTACAAATAAACAACGAAAAAATCAGTGATCAATAATATACATAACAAGTGCAATGTATCATAATTGAGTTCTAAACTAAAGAGGATTAACCAACAAGACTATATCAAATCTATAAGTATCTGTCTACTGAAAATCTGAAGTTCAAACATACCTTCCAGTTGGATCTATCCCATGTTCATCACAAACAACAATCCCAAAATTTTGATCCGATCTGGTTTCCATACTGTCCACCTTGAATGTGTAGGATTTCTCTATTTTTTCTGCAAATTAAAGTGAACTCAATGTCAATTTGAACAATCCTAAGGTAATTCAAATCAAAACATCATACCCAGTTTGAAATTGAATTACTAATCCATAAGAGACCTACCAAATTGAATTGATAATTCAATGAAAACAGATCTACCAAATCAACTCAAAATTATTCATTCCATAATATATAAATTAAAAGGAGAATATAATGCTCTTCAAGACACCAAGAGTGCACAGAACTCAGATCCACCAAAACCATAAAAATTTTCAAAAATTTAATATTCACAAAAATGAAAGGGTCAGGATTGTACATGGAATTATGATCCAATTTTTTTTGAAAATTTTCCAGTAAAATAGACAAAAATGACAAAATTATACGTCATATGATTCAAATTTCAAAGATCTTCAACGGATCTACAAAGTGAACTCAAAACAGATGTAGGAACAAAGTGAATTCAAAACAAATCTAGATCAATTTGTGCACAATGTAACAGATAATTTTCAAATCAGATAATCTTCACACACAAAAAAAAATCGTGGAATAATTCACAGAAAATGAACAAAAATCAAACAATTTGAGCAATCCAGACATCAAACCACAAATATCCACGAAATGCATTACTTTATTTAACATCTAAAACAGTTTAATCTAAGAAGATCAAAGGGTACGCGTACCGGTAAGGCTGCACGCGTATTGGGTACGCCAAAACAGGTACGTTTTATACAGTTAGTATACTGATGGGTACGCCATGGGCACACCACGGGTACGCCATTGGTACGTTTTGGGTACTCCGGGGTAAAAAATGAGATTTTTTTATAAATTAAAGGGTACCGGAGCAATTTTTTATGTCTATTTTAAAGAATTATAAAAATCTGGGGTTCTTTTGTAATAAATAAAACATAAATAAAACATGAAACCATATAAAATTAGGGTTCTTTATTCTCTCTATCATTCTATCATCTCAACTCCTTCCAGATCTCATTTCGAAATACTCCGAGGCTGAAGAACTTCGAAGGTGCTAGGGTTCCATGTCTATTCAATTATCTCCTTCCAGAAATACTCCCAAGAGAGTCTGAAGAACACTTCGGAGGTGCGATTGAAAGGTTTAATCGAAGGTGCTGCCGATTGATTCTCTCATTCGAAGGTGCGATTGAAGAGGTAAGTTCATCTTCGATTCTTTCCCCTTTTCTTCTTCGATTCTTTATCCTCTTTCTTTCATTTTTTTTTTCAGATTTTTGTGCTGTTTCTTCGCTGCAAACCATCGATTCTTCTTTTCTCTTTGGTTTTCTCTTTCTTTGATCCTTCATCTTCTTCTTCATTTTTCTTGAACCTTTTTTTTTTTTTTTTTTCTGATATATGTCCAGATTTTTGAACTAAAATCTGTCCAGATTTTTGAACTAAGATTTGTCCTTATTTTTTTTCTTCTTCTGATATATGTCCAGATTTTTGAACTTGAACTAAGATCTGTCCTTATATATATATATTTTTTTTTTCTGATATATGTCTAGATATTTGAACTAAAATCTGTCCAGATTTGTTGAACTAAGATCTGTCCTTATTTAATTTTTTTTTTTTCTGATATATGTCATATATATATGCAATATGATATTGGTTATAAAGCTTGACGACAAATTAAAATCCCTTGCCACCTTAAATTCTCTTTCGTAGCAGTTTATTTTGAGGGGGAGGGATGGGGGTTATGTAACTGAAAAACAGAGCATTAATTTGTGATGCATAACCATTGGTTTTGAGTTAAGTTAAGTTATCTGTTTGCAATGCTTGATGTTGTGGGTGGATATGATCGATTCTTCTTTTCTCTTTAGTTTCGATATTTAATTTTAATTTGTAGGTTGGATCCTTTAACCATAATTATAAAAAAAATAAAAAAAAATATCGGCGTACCACAGCCGTGCCTGTATCATATTTTTTGGGAGTTTTTCCGTATCGGCGTACCCGCAATCATACCCGTACCGTACTCGTACCCGCAACCGTGCTTCCTAGTACTAAACTCATGTAGGGAAGATTAGGAAACTTACAGAAATGCTCATCATAGCTGGGGTTTATGGCTGATTAAGTAATGAAAAGTTAGGTAGCTTACCGAGTTAAAATCAATGCTACAATTGGTTTGATTTCAAACTGTGAGCTTGTTGGATTTTGTACTATTTTACGTGTTTGGGGTTGCGTTCAAAATGTCAAAAGGTCGGGGAAAGAGATCTGTTGATTCTTCTTTTCTGCAGAGAATGAAGCTTTGCTTTATTGAAAGTGAAATTGGTATTCTTATTTTTGGTGATTGAGCTTCTCACTGAGCATTAACTTTGTGTTTTTTCTTGATTAGTCATTTACTTAATTTTTCCTATAGAATATAGTTGTAAAATGGGTTCTTTTTTATTTTTTATGTTTAAACCATCTACTAGAGTAAGTTTAATAAGACCCTAAGACAAACTCTTCATATGTGTACTCCTCACATTCTTATGCGTAAAAGACGTACAAGGCGCACCTAAAACGCATGTCTCAGACTATGTGCACAAGCCTTTGGGGTGTAAAGCCTAAGAATCGAAGCCTTGAGGCGTTTTTCCTTAGCCTCGCCTCGAGGCGAGCATTGAGGCAGGCCTCAGTAAAGCCTTTTAAAGGTAATAAAAGATAAATAAAATTGCACAATAGGCTATTGAGCTACTACAAAAAGTAGAGGTGCGCAAATGAATAGATGAACTTGCAAACTGAACCAATCAGGTCTTCATAGTTGGGCTTGTTCGTTATGGGAAAGCTTGCCTTCAATGTAGTATTCTAGGAATAAAGAAAATAAATAAAAAGGAATCATGGCTTGTATTCTTGGAAGATTGAAATTCCTTTTTTGTTTTTTTTTTGGGACATGAAACTTCTGCTAGGAAGCAATAAGGACAATAGGAAAGAGTTTTGTTTTATTGGTGTTTTAAGCATTTAATAGGGGCTCTTTTTGAAAGCTTTGATGATTTAACTCCTAAAAAATAGCCTGGCTTTATGAGTAAGGAGAAGGATTCAGAGGAACAAGATGGAGAATATTTTAGGTTTCTATCTGAGTTTATTCCTTCAGAGCTGCACCTTAAGCAAGGTTGCCATACATTATACAGAGTTCCAAATTTTCTCAAAAAAATTTGGAAATCAATTCTATTGATTAGACTTATTGACATGCATGTACCATATGTAGGTTGTTGGGTTCTAATTCAACTTGGTCTGAAACTTCAGAAATAGAAACTGAGGCCCTTTGACTTGTTGAAAAAATCTAGATCATATAAATTCTCCATAAAACCATAACTTAGCATACAATACAACCCATGGACCAAAACCATAGCCCCTGTCAAGTGAATTTTGAAAATTAGCAAATGATCCCTAGCATTTAATCTAAGAAAGGCAATGTTTTTAATGGTGAATGCGTAATGTGAGGCGTTTTATCTCTCATGAGGTGAGGCGTAAGCCTTAAGGTATTGAGGCGTAAGCATTTCAAATTTTGAATTTTTATATTTAGTAAATATTTTAAAACAATAAATAAATACATCAAAATTAAATATAAAGGTGTAAATACTTTTATGCTCAAGGCTCATTGCAGAGAATGAAGCTTTGCTTTATTAAAAGTGAAATTGGTATTCTTAGTTTTGGTGATTGAGCTTCTCACTGAGCATTAACTTTGTGTTTTTTCTTATTAGTCATACTTAATTTTTCCTATTAAATATAGTTCTAAAATGGTTCTTTTTTATTTTTTATATTTAAACGATCTACTAGAGTAAGTTTAACAAGACCCTAAGACAAACTCTTCATATGCATAGGCGCACCTAAAACGCATGTCTCAGACTATGTGCACAAGCCTTTGGGGTGTAAAGCCTAAGAATCAAAGCCTTGAGGCGTTTTTCCTTAGCCTCGCCTCGAGGCGAGCATTGAGGCAGGCCTCAGTAAAGCCTTTTAAAGGTAATAAAAGATAAATAAAATTGCACAATAGACTATTGAGCTACTACAAAAAGTAGAGGTGCGCAAATGAATAGATGAACTTGCAAACTGAACCAATCAGGTCTTCATAGTTGGGCTTGTTTGTTATGGGACAATTCTCCATTTGGTTTTGGATCCAAAAATTCCCATGATTGACGCTGTCGTTTTAGTTCTTGGTTTAGGGCTCAAGTAATGTGGAACAACTTGAGAACTAACCCCATGTATATATTATATAATATTTATTATAGATATAAATATTCTTGATTTGTCTTGATTACCTTGGCTTTAACATGTGCAAAAATCATTTGCATAGCATGTGTTGTTGACTTTATGTTTGAGTATTTACAAAAAATTTAGTGGACAATTGAAGTGTTATAAAATGCGAGTAGAACTATGGGAGCCTGAAGATTTTCAGTTTTGGTTAGTTGTATTCCGTTCATTCATTGGTTTGGTTCTAGGTTTGGAATTTCCATAACTCACTAGGTTCATTTGGTTTTGGGTCTAGCACTAACCCAACTGAACCCAACCCAACCAACCCATGCTCACCCCTACTAAAATTTTAAGTGGAGACTTAAAATTCAAATTAGAAATTATTAGATGAAGTCTCAAGTATATTGTTTCTATAAATTTATTGGATGTCTCTTAAACTTAATTTCAAAGAGTTTGACCATTTATTTTGCGGACTTTATGGTTAGGGATTTCTAAACTTTTTAGTGGGCAACTAAATATTTAATTAAAGTAGAACTGTTGGTCAACATGAAGCAACCTGAGTTTTTCATTTTTGGGTGGAATGAGTTCCATTCATTGTTCCGTTTGGTGGTGTGTCCAAAATTCCCATAACCAACAAGGCCTATTTGAATCTCGGTCTGGCACTAACCCAACTGAATCGAAATTATTAAATGAAGTTTCGAGTACTAGCATACAAAATTTTAGGTTTGCCATTTTTTTGTTAACTTGCCCGACTTCATTCTCCGCCAAATTATGAGAAAGCTTGCCTTCAATGTAGTGTTCTAGGAGTAAAGAAAATAAATAAAAATGAACCATGGCTTGTATTCTTGGAAGATTGAAATTCCTTTTTTGTTTTTTTTTTTTGGGACATGAAACTTCTGCTAGGAAGCAATAAGAGCGGTATTAAGGGCCTGAGTGTTTGGAAATAAAATCAGTGGCTTGAGTGATTTGTAGATCAGACTTGTACATATAAGTAGACTTGTAGATATTTGTATAGATATTTCTAGAAGACATTGTAGAATGTTCTTGCAGCTTGTAAGAAGGCTTCCATGGGAAGCTTCTACATGACACTTTCTTGTGTGTTCTAGAATGCTCCTAAAGAGCCTATAAAAAGGAAAGGCGCTCATTTGCTCCAATCAATCCAAGAGTTGTATAAGTCCCTTTAAAGTGAATACAGAAACATTATCCCAAACACGCTGGGCTTGTTTGGTTTGTTTTTGGGAGAGTTGTTTTTGAAATTTTTTTTCAAAATTTTGTTTGGTTTATTGTTTTTCTCAAAAAATTTCCAAAATTACTTCCTCTCCCTTACACATCAAGCAATCACTTTTTCTCTCTCCTCTCTCTTTCTTAATCACTTTTTTTCTCACACACATCTACCCAATTACAACAAAAATATCAAATCATCACAAACTCCCAAACTCCAAAATTACTTTCAAAAAATACAATCAAGCAAACCAAAAAAATTTCTAAACTCTCTCCCCAAATTTTTTTTTTGAAAATCACTCTCTCAAAAAGAAACCAAACACACCCTTTGTCTTCTTACTTGTCTTTCTTGTAAATTTTTGAGTTAGGCTGACTTAGCATCACCAAGCAAGACTTGTGATTGTCTAAGTGCCACACGGATAACTTGAAAATAACCAAGGCCGTGACATGTAGCTGGCAAAAAGAGAATGTCCAAGCTCCTACGGTTCCCTGTAGCTATAACATATTTCATACAAAGAATAACTTATTAGTTTAAAATTTTTTATTTTTTATTTTTTTGTTAGCTCATTATTTCTTTTGTTTTGTTTTTTATTTTCTTTAATAGTCCACTTCATTTTTAATATAGGCACAATATAGTCTTGACGATGGTGCTTTAACTATATTTGAGATCGATGGTGTTAGGAAGAGATATTGGCTCAATCGTTTTCATATAGTGGTTGAAGTAGAAATACTATACAATAAAATCATGGAGCATCTGAACAGTCATATATACACCCCTCTTCCAATTTTCCAAGTTAAGGAGGACAGCGGCAACTAGTGTACGGAAGAATTGCATTTTGTTGCCATACCTCAAAGGGGAGTTACAATTGAAGATTTTTTGAAAACATCGTCAAATAGAGATTCACTCTTTGATTCTCTCTATTCGGATCAATATAAGAAACTAATGAAAGAGATTATCAAAGTTGTTATTCATCTAATGGACATATTTGATTTAACAATCAAATTAGGTCTTCAAACTGTCACATTATTACATGATAGACAATTTTCTCAACATTGTATTACCAAATTTTTTGGTGTCAAAATTTTCAGTAAGTTGAAATTCTGCTAGTAAAAATGATTTATTTATTTACTTATTTATTTATTCTTATGAAATTTTTATCTTTATGTATTGTTATATAGGAAAGCAAAATAAGGTGTAAGGTTTTTGTAATTGGCAATCCCGTTTGATAAAATTCTTTTCAGTTGTAATTTTATTTGATCTTTTATTTGAGTGAGGCTGTGAGTATTTAGATGCGATTCCAACCTGAATTGTGCTTATGCAGAGGAGTTTGTGATCTTAATCTTATCATGTTTGCCACTTCGCTGACTATGTCACGACCTTTCAGAAGTTTCACTCGCCTGCAAAAGTACTGGGAGTTGTTTTTTTCTGCTTGAGCAGCCATTCCTGTGTTCGAGCGTAGACCCTGTTTAGTCTCATGCGTTTTAGTCACTTTGCTCGAGCGGAGATCGCGGATCTGTTTGCTATAAAAGCTGTGGTTTAGTCAGGTGTTAGGGTATGGCTTCCAGATCTTCTTCTTAGGTATTACGGTTTTCTTCTAGAGCTTCTTTGCTTGTTTCCTTTGATATCTGTGAGAGTTTAATCATGAATTGAGTGGATTATATCGAAGGGTTTGTTTAGTTTGTTTTATTCACTCAGCAGCATCGATATCAGTCTTCGTCCTTGTATAGATCAATTTGATAAATGCTAACAACTTTGATGAGGGAGTTATTACCTTACGAAAAATCTAAAATCCCGGATATATTGATTTGTGATTATGTACCAATTTTAAACAGTAAATAACAATCTCAATCAAACAATCAAAGACAAATTGACACAACAATTTTACATGAAAAAATCACAATTGGAGCGCCTCCAATTGTGATAAAAAATCATGGGCCAAGGCCACAAAACAATTCATTAAGAAGGCACAACTAAATTACACAAGTGTACTCTCAATTTTCTAATGAATTCACGCCCGAATTGAACCGACCCCTATGTGCCTTTTCCAGCCCCGTCTTCACCTTGGAATTGTCTTGCCCAACGTTGAATCCACAACGCCGATGTCGAATCCACGACGATGAGCCACTCCGGAATCCACTAAAGCTTCAGGCTTATGTTCCATGGAATCCACCAATGCCGATATTAAAGTTGTTGGCATTTATCAAATTAATCTATACAAGGACAAAGATTGATATCGATGCTGCTGAGTGAATAAAACAAACTAAACAAACCGTTTGATATAATCCACTCAATACATGATTAAACTCTTACAAATATCAAAGGAAACAAGCAAAAAAGCTCGAGAAGGAAACCCTAATACCTAAGAAGAAGATCTGGAAGCCGTACCCTAAAACCTGACCAAACCGCAGCTTTTATAGCAAACAGATCCGCGATCTCTGTTCGAGCGCAAGAATAGCCGCTCGAGCAGAGTGACTAAAACGCGTGAGACTAAACAGGGTCTACGCTCGAGCACAAGAATGGCTGCTCGAGCGGAAAAGAACAATTCCTAGTAATTTTGCAAGCAAGTGAAACTTCTGAAAGGTCGTGATATAGTCAGCGAAGTGACAAACATGATAGGATTAAGATCATAAACTCCGCCACATAGGCACAATTCAGGTTAGATTCGCATCTAAATACTCATAGCCTCATTGAAATAAAAGATCGAATAAAATTACAACTCAAAAGAATTTTATCAAACATGATTGTCAATTACAAAAACCTAATACCTTATTTTGCTTTCCTATATAACCGTACATAAAGATAAAAATTAAATCCATAAGAATAAATAAATAAGTAAATAAATAAATCATTTTTACTAGCAGAATTTCAACTTACTGAAAACTTTGCCACAAAAAAATTTGGCAATACAATGTTGAGGAAATTGTCTTTCATGTAATAATGAGACAGTTTGAAGATCTAATTTGATTGTTAAATCACTTATGCCCTTTAGATGAATAACAATTTTGATAATCTCCTTCATTAGTTTCTTATATTGATTCGAATGGAGGGAATCAAAGAGTGAATCTCTATTTGACGATGTTTTCAAAAAATCTTGAATTGTAACTCCCCTTTAAGGTATGGCAACAAAATGCAATTCTTCCGTACACACGTTGCCCCTGTCCTCCTTGACTTGGGAAATTGGAAGAGGGGAGTATATATGACTGTTCGAATGCTCCATGATTTTATTGTACAGTATTTCTACTTCAACCACTATATGAAAATGATTGAGCCGATATCTCTTCCTAACACCATCGATCTCAAATACAGTTAAAGCACCATCGTCAAGGCTATCTTGTGCCTCTATTAAAAATGAAGTGGAGTATTAAAAAAACAAAAAACAAAACAAAAGAATTAATGAGTTAACAAAAAAAATAAAAAATAAAAAATTTTAAACTAACTTATAAGTTATTCTTTGTATGAAATATGTTATAGCTATAGGGAACCGTAGGAGCTTGGACATTCTCTTTTTGCCAGCGACATGTCACGGCCTTGGTTATTTCCAAGTTATCCGCGTGGCTATGAGACAATCACTAGTCTTACTTGGTGATGCTAAGTCAGCCTAACTCACAAATTTGCAAGAAAGGCAAGTAAGAAGACAAAAAGAGTTTGAGAGAATGTTTTTGTATTCATTTTAAAGGGACGCGGTACAATTCTTGGATTGATTGGAACAAATGGGAGCGTCTCCTATTTATAGGCTTCTTAAGAGCATTCTAGAACACACAAGAAAGTGTCATGTAGAAGCTTCCCATGGAAGCCTTCTTAGAAACTGCAAGAACATTCTAGAATGTCTTTTAGAAATATCTATACAAATATCTACAAGTCTAGTTATATGTACAAGTATGATCTACTTCCAAAATCAATTTAAGACCAAATAAGAATCATAAATAATACCCACTCATGGGCAACACCTATTAACTCATATCAACAAATATGAAAATTGTCAAAATACCCCTAACCTAAAAATCCTAGAAAATATAAACTAATAATAAAATAGGACTATAATAATACTAAAAACATGATTATGAATGGTTCCTATCGGTTTTTCATTTTTCTTTGAAATCATGCCAATTTTCAAATATCGCCACTCTTTTGAATTTACTCTTCATTGAGTTTCTTATATTCTGCATCACATCTATTTATATATTTTTTAAAAAGAATCATACATTACATTGTTCTTAAGAATTATACGTTGTTTTTAAGAATATAAGATATTTATGTCAAATTCTCAAACTTTGAAAATCAAACATTAGCAAATGTCAAAGTTTTGGTCTCATGTTTATATTTTTAGTGATAGACATGACCGATAAGTGACGACACGTCATGAAATGAGTGTCAAACATGTGTCCAAAATTAATATTTTTAATTTTAATCAAGGACATGTAAAAAATAATATTGAACACGTGTCTAAGAGTGTCGGTGTCCGAAAATGGACACATCTGCTTCTTAAAAGTGTTCGTTCGTGCTTCTTAGTACTATCTGCTTCTTAGAAGTGTGTGTTTGTGCTTCTTAGCTTATCCCACAAGCATTTTTACAGCCCTAACAAGAGAACGGAGAGGATACTAAATTTGCTTCGCTCGCCCCATCTCAACCCACCCTGTGCCAATTATATTTAATTAAATGACCTTTGTATGTATATCCATCCACATATGAATTTGATTTGTTAAATTTAGTTAGAGTAAAATAGTAAAACACTCATGTGTTTCTCAGTTTTTCTTTTCTTACCTTTTTAACACTTGTCTTTAATCTTTTTAACTCTTATTACTCATCAATCTTTGTCCCTCTTATACTACATCATCTCCCTCATTAGTATAATTCCTCTGAAGGGTGACAAATTACTTGCCAACCCCTTGCTCCTGACCCATCCTCGCCACCGCTTCGATGTTTCCCACCCCAACAAGGAAACGGGGTGGGGATGGGGCGCTTCAAACCTTGCTTGTCTTGTTGTCATTCCTAATTGGAAACCTTGCCTTTGTGGACAAAAAACTTTCTTCTTGTTATTAAAATGCTTTTATTTCTTGGATGTTTTATGTTGGTTGGGGTTGAGGGTTGCACTGCTACATTTCTTTTGTTTCTCTATGTTGCATGATGGGTTTGAATTTTGTTATTTTTATTTTTCATAGTAATGTTTGATATGTTGGAACAAAGTGTGTCACTAGCTTTTGTTTTCAATGATTAGCGTTGCAAGAAGAGCAATTACATGGAGGATCAGCTAAGTGCATTGCCAGATGAAATTATCATTGCCATCTTGTCCCTCTTGACAATGAAAGAAGCGGCAAGAACTGGTGTGCTTTCCCTTGAATGGAAAAATTTGTGGAAGTTTTCCATGGGTAGTTTGAATTTTGATGCTTCCAATACAAACGCGCGCATGCAACAAGAAATAGAAACAATGTCAATTGAAACTGAAAGGACTAAGTATATAAGTAGGGTAAACAAAGTCTCCAATTTGCATCAGGGCCAAAATATAGAAGAATTTAGAGTGTGCTTTGATTTGGATTAGAATTTTGCATGTGTCGTTGATAGATGAATTAACTTTGCAAAAGAAAAGAGTTTGAAAGCTTGAGTTGGACTTGAGGATAATTTGACGATTCTCAGTTTGAGGATTCTTGCCCTTTTCCGTTAAGCCAATTTGGTGTTCTAAGCTTTAACACCTTGACTTCCCTCTGCTTGAAATCGGTAGATTTGACAGAAGACGTTCTTGCACAATTCTTATCTAATTGTCCGTTGATTGAAGAGTTATCTTTGATGCATTCATGATCTTTGGTTAATCTAAAAATAGGTGGTCCTCTGAAGTTGAAGTAATTGGTGCTTAGCTACTGTTTCAGTTTACGAAATCTTGAGATTTTGGCTACAAATCTCATATCATTTAAATACCGTGGGCCATACATAATCAACAATCCTCTTAAGAATGTTGCCCTGTTCTCTGAAGTATCCATTGGGGGTTGTTACTGCATGGATATAGTTTGTTCAGCATTTTACCGTTTCTCTGGTGTACTCTGTTAGCTAGAGACACTTGTACTGGACCTGGATTCTCTGGTTAGTTGGCATAACCATTGCGTGGTAGTTTTGTTTTTTAACTCCAGAATTTTGTAATCTTAAGCGGTTGGAATTGTAAGCTGTTGCATATGAAGACCAAAGTATCCCATTCCTCACTTCCTTGATAGATGCATTGCATAAGTTTGTGGTGAAGGTGAATCTTCTTAATCTAAATGGCTTTTCATTTAAGAACACTTGGATTATTGTTTATTTGGTCAAATGATGCAAATTACAATGTTTGTTGTGTTCATATGAGTACTTGTACATGTTTTAGCTCCCATTCATTTGTATGAGATCAGTCTTGTAATTTGACTATGTAATCACGCAGTTATTATATTATAACTAGTGGTTGATCTATGCGATGCACGTAATAAAATTAATATTTTTAACAAATTTATGATAATATTATTATGAATCATGACATAAATATATGTTTATATGTATAAATTATTTTGATGGTTTATTAGCTTTGATGTTCAACCTTTCATTTTTTTGTTATGTAGGCTTATTATTACTATATACTCATGATTGTTATGTTTATTTATTCCTTTGTTATTTAAAAATTAACAATATTAAACCTCATTAGGTCAAGTCGTGGTAAGCTAACATAATTTCTTAAAATTCTTGTCTATCCTAATTTGTTTCACCTGTAAGAGTTATTTTCTTATTTTACAATGTTTAAATCAAATATCGTTAGGTTAAGTGCTGTTATGTTAATTTAAAATTTTAAAATACATGCCAATCCTTATTATTTTACCAATTTAAAAAACTGACAATAATATTTATGGTCATTGTACATGCAGGAGACAAACAATTCAATGATTGTAAATTTTATTTTACGCAATTAGAGTCCACTTTTTATTGATATCTTATATTTGTTATAAAAATGTTACAAAAGTACATAGTAATTTAACACAAACATGGTTCTTTCTAGATAAAAATTCTTAAGATATAAAAAGAGTTGATTTACTCATAAAACTGTGAAAAGAGGGGGCCGATCTTTGTATACTCTCATGATGTGGCATTTTGAAAATGTAAGTATTTAGAGTGGCACGTAAGCACCGATTAGTTGAGAGTAAAAGATTTGGGTTAAACTTTACTTTTATTACTGTACATTAGACGAGGTTAAGAAAGAAAGACAAAGTAATTTTGTATTATTACGTATATGTCTGCTCAAAGCCTTTTAGGTAAAGGGTGACATATGGATGGGTTGGGTTGGGTCAGGTGAAGATGGGTCTTGTGGTTAAATGGATTAACCCTGAACCTGCCCAATTAGCAAACAAGTTATACTTGGACAGATTTAGCTGTACACAGGTCGGGCACATGGACCCATTTTGATCAGTTTAATTACTTATCTCTGCCAAGAACCATTTTTAGCTGATCATTTTATGAGTATCTTTTTTTGGATCCAATCCATTTTCGTGGCCCGACCCATTGGCCAAGATTTGTTTTCCCATTCCTTGGTACAATTGTTCTTGTGGCTAGCCTGTTGAACACTATAATTACAAGTGGGTGGTTTAATTAAAAATTTCTAGTGAACAGAATAGCAGAAACTTTTTCTCTTGTTCTTGGTCTTAAACGTTTAAGTAAATAAAAAGTATTACTGCTGTGAGGTCAACCTTGTTTTTGTTTTAAGCAATATGCGGCCCAAAGGTTCAATTGTTACACTCATGTGATGAACCAAATAGACACTGTTTCACACATGTGGTGTTCTCACTGGCTAAGTCTTATGGAGGGTTCCTGAATGTCCATCATAAAGATGCTGAATAAACAAATAGAATCCAATTATTTATTTATTATTTTTATTTTTTTATACATCAATTGGGGTTGGATGTTAGTTGTTAAGGGAAGGGGGAACCACGAAGAGTGTCAAACTCTTCCCCATAAGATTTTGAATTCAAAACCTCACACTACAAAGTGGTGCAGCACAATCACAAGGCCAAGGCCGTTGTTAACTAGAAACTAATTTAGTGCATTGATTTCTTCTTTTTGGTAATTTCAAGTTAAACAATTTGGTTTTGATGTAGGAGCAAGTGCTTTGGAATCACTATAATACTAGATCTAATATAAAACCTATGAAGCACGGGTACTCCAAAAATGTTGCCGTACAAGTACCGGATACTTCTCTGGTGCGGGTACGCGTACCGGTAAGGCTGCACGCGTATTGGGTACGCCAAAACAGGTACGTTTTATACAGTTAGTATACTGATGGGTACGCCATGGGCACCCCACGGGTACGCCATTGGTACGTTTTGGGTACTCCGGGGTAAAAAATGAGATTTTTTTATAAATTAAAGGGTACCGGAGCAATTTTTTATGTCTATTTTAAAGAATTATAAAAATCTGGGGTTCTTTTGTAATAAATAAAACATAAATAAAACATGAAACCATATAAAATTAGGGTTCTTTATTCTCTCTATCATTCTATCATCTCAGCTCCTTCCAGATCTCATTTCGAAATACTCCAAGGCTGAAGAACTTCGAAGGTGCTAGGGTTCCATGTCTATTCAATCATCTCCTTCCAGAAATACTCCCAAGAGAGTCTGAAGAACACTTCGAAGGTGCGATTGAAAGGTTTAATCGAAGATGTTGCTGATTGATTCTCTCCTTCGAAGGTGTGATTGAAGAGGTAAGTTCATCTTCGATTCTTTCCCCTTTTCTTCTTCGATTCTTTATCCTCTTTCTTTCATTTCAACATTACAACCCAAACCCTCCATGCAAAGTGATAGTGCAACAGCACATGGAAGATAGATTCACTCACAGCTTTACAGAAAACACAAAGGGCTGGTGAATTAGCTTTAAGCATTCTAATTTTTTGAAGAAAGTCTACTGTCTTTACTTTGTTTCTATGCTAACCAGCAGAAAAATTAAACCTTTGGAGATGCAAATTTGTTCCAAACTAACTTGCTAGTAATAAGAGAGGGACCAAGGGAGACAACTTCACTTTTATAGATAGAAGAGACAAAAAACAGTCAAGAAAAAGTACGTATTGCTGATGGTACTGTTTCATCTGTGTTAGGGAAATGTTTAATTCATGCCACCTCTTCCCTTCCTTTGTCCTCTGTACTTCATGTTCCTAATTTTAGTATTAATCTTTTATCTTTGAGTCGGATTACTCATGATTTAAATTGTAGCGTAATGGTTTTTCCTGATCATTGTTTTTCCCAAGACCTTATCATGAGGAATAGGATTGGTAGTGGTAGAGAGAACATGGTCTCTACATTGTGGATCAGACAAACAAGCTGGCTCATTCATCTATCCAATCACCATCCACCAAGGACGACATTTGGCTGTGGCATTATTGCTTAGGCCATCCCACCTTTTTATTACTTAAGCATTTATTTCTTTCTGTTTTTGAGAAAAATAATGTCTCATTTTCATTTTCGATGTGAGTCATGTGGAAATCAACATCGAGCCTCTTTTGCTCCGTCTATTAATAAAAGTTCAGTCCTATTTTCTTTGATTCATTTTGATGTATGGGTTCATTCCGTTTTGTGTCTATAAAAGGTAAGAAATGATTTGTTACTTTCATTGATGATTACTCCAGGGCCACTTGGGTATATCTGATGAGAGATATGAGTGCGGTGCTTTCTGTGTTTCAAAATTTCTATAAAATGGTTTGTACTCAGTTTGGGGCAGTTGTCCAAATTCTACGTTTTGATAATGGGGGGGAATATATTGACTCTGGTCTTGCTAGTTATTTCGCCACTCATGGCATTATCCACCAAATTTCTTGCAATAATACTCCTCAACAAAATCTTGTTGCCGAATGCAAAAATCGCCATCTCCTTGCTGTGGCCGTTGTCTATCATTTGAGATGCGGGTTCTATGCTTCTATTGGGGGGAAGCGGTTCTCATTGCCGCGTATTTAATTAATCGGCTTCCTACCCAAGTCCTTTAAAAACACACACCTCTTCAAGTCCTCTTCCGGGTTCTCCATTCCTTCTAAGACCTTTGGCTGTGTTTGCTTTGTCCATAATCATTCCCTTGTGGTAAATTGGATCCTAAGTCTCTTAAGTGTGTTTTTCTGGGTTATTTTGCCACCCAAAAAGGTTACAAGTGTTATCATCCTTTTACTTGCAAATGGTTTGTCTTTATGGATGTCACTTTCTTTGAGTCTCAGCCTTACTTTCCAGCCTCCCCGGTATTATTGTCATCCCTTTAGGAGGAGCCTTGGTGTGAAGAGATTCCTATTCCACTTTCACCAGTGGTTGCAACGATAGAGAATGATGAGCCAACAGTTGTTGCGGAAAAGGAAGCAAGCAAAGTTTATATCTGGGACAAGGACAGACATTAAGTCCCTTCAATGCAAGAGACTACTACTTTTCCTTCTCTACTGCCAACTTCTTCTCTGGATGAGTGTCCAGAGTCACCCCCCTCTCTTGAGAGTCCAGGTAATTCTGATTCTAGTGCTCCTATTCCTGAGTTTTCAAATCTTGATGTTTCCATTGCTAATAGGAAGGGGGTTAGGCCATGTACTCAGTATCCTATTACTAATCACATCTCTTATTCTAATCTTTCTTCCTCATATAAAGCCTTTCTGTCTAAAGTGTCTTTTGTGAGTTTACCTACCAATTTTCAGGATGCTCTCTCTATTCCTGAATGGAAACATGCCATGATGGAAGAGATGAGAGCTCTCAGCAAGAGTGGCACTTGGGAGTTCGTGGAGTTACCTAGAGGCAAAAATCCAGTTGGATATTAGTGGGTGTATACGGTAAAACACAAAACAGATGGTTCCATAGAGCGGTACAAAGCAAGACTGGTTGCTAAGGGCTTTAATCAGACTTATGGGGTAAATTACCAGGAGACATTTGCATCGGTTGCTAAGTTGAATTCCGTGAGAATCTTACTCTCTCTTGCTGCAAATTTGGATTGGCCACTTCAAACTCCGAAAGTCACTTTATGGGCTAAAGCAGTCTCCTAGGGCTTGGTTCGAAAGGTTTGCTCAAATTATGTTGAAATATGGGTTCGAGCAAAGTCATGTTGATCACACCTTGTTTGTGAAATACTCCTCACATGGTAAGAGCACAGCTCTTATTGTCTATATTGATGATATTGTTTTGACTGGAGATGATGTTAGTTTACCTACCAATTTGAAAGAATACTTAGCCAAGGAGTTTGAAATCAAAAACTTAGGTTATTTGAAGTATTTTTTGGGCATTGAAGTAGCTCGGTCCAAGGCTGGCATCTTCATATGCCAGAGGAAGTATGTACTTGACTTGTTAAAGGAAACTGGAATGCTTGGAGGTAGACCATGTGATACACCTCTAGAACCGGGTCAGAAACTGATTGAAGATCAAGAGAGAGATCCTGTGGACAGGAGGAGATACCAGAGACTAGTGGAAAAGCTCATATACTTATCCCACTCATGTCCAGACATTGTCATGAATGTGGTGAGTCAATTTATGCATGCTCCGAGAACTTCCCACTTAAAGGCCGTTATGAAAATCTTGAGATACCTGAAATCTTCTCCTGGAAAGGGTCTCTATTTCTCAAAACATGGCTCTCTCAATGTGGAGGCACTTACTGATGCAGATTGGGCTGGATCCGTCACTGATAGACAATCAACTGTCGGATATTGCACATTTGTTGGTGGCAAACTAGTCACATGGCGAAGTAAGAAACAGAATGTGTGGTTGATAGATCTAATGTTGAGGCAGAATTCAGGGCTATGGCTTAAAGTGTCTGTGAGTTACTACGGAAAAAACTATTGTTGGGAGACTTGGGAATCCATCTGAATGACTCCATGCGACTATACTGTGACAACAAAGCCGCAATCAACATAGCTCATAATCCAGTTCAACATGATAGAACTAAGCATGTGGAGATTGATAGGCACTTCATCAAGGAAAAACTCACTAGTGGCACCATATGTATTCCATTTGTGAAGACTGGGGACCAACTAGCTGATGTTCTCACCAAGGGACTAGGAAGCAAATCCTTTCATGGCATTCTCAACAAGTTGGGTATGAGAGATATCTTTGTACCAGTTTGAGAGGGAGTTTTAGAATAGGAAATATTAGAATAGGGAATAATTGGTTGTATTCTTATTCATTCCTTTTTGGATTAATCAAACTATGTCTATAATTGCTCAATTATAGAGAATGAAGTCTAACTCAACAATTTACCAAATTGCACAAACAAGTCAACTTGACATATGATAATTTATCCAGAACCAAATACCGGTCCTACTCGGTACATGACTAGTGACCGGCCTCACCTACCTCACCGAAGCACAACCGCTTATCCGGGCTATTGGTGCAAGCTATTAGCAAGGTCTATTCGATCCATGTATGGAGCGTTTCCATGTCATTTAACTAGACAAATCAACACTGACTACACAAAACTTCATAGAATTTATCAAATGACCAGAGTACTCAAACGTGTCAATAAAATGATTTTACAAAATTTATCAAATGATCACAATAATCAAGATTACAAATTGGAAGTAATTAAAATAAACTCTTTGCAAAGAGATTTAAAGGAATCATATTGTATACCACCGAATTACTTCAAATCAATCTCCTCTGTCGCCAACACTCGAATGTCAATATTTCTCCATGAATCTCCAAAGTGGCATAAGGTATGTAAGGTTTCACAAAATTTACAACTCTCCTCCTTTACGAAAATGCTTACACTCACTCTAAGCACTCTTAATCTAAACTCAAAATTTCTATAATTTAAAAGAGAACAATATGAGAGAGATAGAGATATGGATGGACCAAGAAGAAGAATGATAGAAATGGTTGAGAGGTGAGCTCAATTTATAGGCAAGGATACTTGGGACAAAAGAAAAGGAAAAATAATAAAATAAAGTCTACTTGGTGGGCAAGAAAGGGGTGTACTTGGAGAAAAAGAAAAATAACTTTCCTTGGAGACAAAGTAACTTGGAGTCTAAAGGAATAGGGAGTGATTAGGGGACTTAATTATGTGATTAGACAAGATTTAGTTAGCCTCTAGTTGGAATGGAACTAGGTTGGGAACGCAATCCCTTGTTTTAGGGGTACTTGGTACTTTTGCTTCTAGAATGCCATGATTACAAGCCTTGAAAATTGATCCCTCACACTCTCCTAGGTTGGTTGGCCATGGGGAAGGGAAATGGAGAATGTTCTATTCAATATATGTGTACTATGGATATATTCTCAATGTACATATAGATCCACAAATTGATTTGGTGGTACTATAGTATAAAAAGTACATGTACTAGTTTGGGGCAAAATCTTGAAATTAATAAAAGAAGTGAGGGCTGGGAATTAAACTCATGTATTGGAACCTTATTTATGTAGAATTAAATTAGGCTAAGGAACCTAATTCGGCTAGGATATTCCTATTCCGATAAAAATTAAAAATGTTAACCTGCAAGATTTGAAATAATTTAAGAAACTAAGAGACTTTTAAGGAAATAATTTAGACGTAAGGGTTTTTAAAGAAATACATTTTTTAAAGGCTTCACATCCCTGGTTTTGCAAATGCTAAGTCCAAAGATAAAATATACAAGCTCCGAAAGTCGCTTTATGGGCCAAAGCAGTCTCTTAGGGCTTGATTTGAAAAGTTTGCTCAAGCTATGTTGAAATATGGGTTCAAGCAAAGTCAAGTTGACCACACCTTATTTGTGAAACACTCCCACATGGTAAGATCACAGCTCTTATTGTTTATGTTGATGATATTGTTCTGATAGGGGATGACGTTGATGAGATCCCTCAATTGAAGGAATACTTAGCTAAGGAGTTTGAAATCGAAGACTTGGATAATTTGAAGTATTTCGTAGGCATTGAAGTAGCTAGGTCCAAAGATGGTATCTTCATATGTCAGAGAAAGTATATACTTGACTTGTTAAAGGAAATTGGGATGCTTGGAGGTAGACCATGTGATACACTTCTAGAACTGGGCCAGAAACTAAGTGAGGATCAAGAGGGTGAGCCAGTGGACGGGGAGATATTAGAGACTAGTGGATAAGCTTATACACTTATCCCACTCACGTCCAGACATTGCCATTGCAGTAAGCATGGTTAGGCAGTTTATGCATGCTCCTAGAACTTCCCACCTAGAGGCAGTTTTAAAAATCCTGAAGTCTTCCCTTGGAAAGGGTCTCTACTTCTCAAAACATGGACATCTTGGTGTGGAAGGCTTTACTGATGCGGATTGGGCTAAATCAGTCACTAATAGAACAGTCAATCTCTGGATATTGCACATTTGTTGGCGGCAACCTAGTCACATGGCAAAGTAAGAAACAAAATGTGGTTGCTAGATCTAGTACTGGGGTAGAATTCCAGGCTATGGCTCAAGGTGTATGTGAGTTGCTATGGATCAGACTATTGTTGGGACATTTGGGGATCCATCAGACCGATTCCATGAGGTTGTACTGTGACAACAAGGCGGCGATCAGTATAGCTCATAATCCAGTTCAACATGACAGAACCAAACATGTGGAGATTGATAGGCATTTCATCAAGGAAAAACTCACTAGTGGCACCATATGTACTTCATTTGTGAAGACTGGAGACCAACTAGCAAATATTCTCACCAAAGGAATAGGAAGCAAACCATTTTATAACATTCTCAACAAGCTCGGCTTGAGAAATATCTTCGCCCTAGCTTGAGGGAGAGTGTTAGAATAGGAAATTATATTCACATATGTTATTGTGGTTTGATGTAATGGGCTATAATGAGCTGGCTCATAACTCATGCCTTATGGCACTCCTGTAATTATGTTTTATTCTTAATATAAAAGGGAATGAGGTCTCACTCATTCCCTATCTCTTTCTTTTCTCTAAACTTAAATGGTATCAGAGCCACGGAAAGAGTTCTGTTTTATTGGTGTTTTAAGCATTAATAGGGCCTCTTTTCGAAAACTTTAATGATTTAACTCCTAAAGAATAGCTTGGCTTTTATGAGCAAGGAGAAGGATTTAGAGGAACAAGATGGAGAATATTTTTGGTTTCTATCTGAGTTCATTCCTTCAGAACTGCACCTGAAGCAAGGTTGCCATACATTATACAAAGTTTCAAATTTTTCTAAAAAATTTGGATATCAATTCTATTGATTAGACTTATCGACATGCATGTCCCATATGTAGGTTGTTGGGTTCTAAGTCAACTTGGTCTAAAAATTCAAAAATAGAAACTAAGGTCCTTTGACTTGTTGAAAAAATCTAGATCGTATAAATTCTCCATAAAACCATAACTTAGCGTACAATACAACCCATGGACCAAAACCATAGCCCCCGTCAAGTGAATTTTAAAAATTAGCAAATGATCCCTAACATTAATCTAAGAAAGGAAAAGTTTTTAAAGGCGAATGCGTAAACGCCCTCATGAGTCGAGGCGTAAGCCTTAAGGCATGGAGGCGTAAGCATTTCAAATTTCAAATTTTTATATTTAGTAAATATTTTAAAACAATAAATAAATATATCAAAATTAAATATAAAGGTGTAAATACTTTTATGCTCAAGGCTCACTATAGAGAATGAAGCTTTGTTTTATTGAAAGTGAAATTGGTATTCTTAGTTTTGGTGATTGAGCTTCTCACTGAGCATTGACTTTGTGTTTTTTCTTAATTAGTCATTTACTTAATTTTTCCTATAGAATATAGTTGTAAAAAAGGGTTCTTTTTTATTTTTTATGTTTAAACCATCTACTAGAGTAAGTTTAACAAGACCCTAAGACAAACTCTCCATATGCGTACTCTTCACGTGCTTATGCGTAAAAGGCATACAAGACGCATCTAAAGCGCATGTCTCAGATTGTGTGCGCAAGCCTTTGGGGAGTAAAGTCTAAAAATCAAAGCCTTGAGGCATTTTGCCTTAGCCTCGCCTCGAGGCCAGCATCGAGGCAGGCCTCAGTAAAGCCTTTTAAAGGTAATAAAAGATAAATAAAATTGTACAATAGACTATTGAGCTACAAAAAGTGCAGGTGCGCAAATGAATAGATGAACTTGCAAACTGAACCAATCGTTTTGGGACTATTTTCCATTTGGTTTTGGATCCAAAAAATCCCATAATTGACATGGTCGTTTCAGTTCTTGGTTTAGGGCTCAAGTAATGTGGAACAACTTGAGAACCAACCCCATGTATATATTATATAATATTTATTATAGATATAAATATTCTTGATTTGTCTTGATTACCTTGGCTTTAACCATTTACAAAAATCATTTGCATAGCATGTGTTGTTGACTTTATGTTTGAGTATTTACAAATATTTTAGTGGACAATTGAAGTGTTATAAAATGCAAGTAGAACTATGGGAGCCTGAAGATTTTCAGTTTTGGTTGGTTGGATTCCGTTCATTCATTGGTTTGGTTCTAGGTTTGGAATTTCCATAACTCACTAGGTTCATTTGGTTTTGGGTCTAGCACTAACCCAACTGAACCCAACCCAACCAACCCATGCTCAACCCTACTAAAATTTTTAAATGGAGACTTGAAATTCAAATTAGAAATTATTAGATGACGTCTCAAGTATATTGTTTCTATATATTCATTGGATGTCTTTTAAACTTAATTTCAAAGAGTTTGACCATGTATTTTGCGGACTTTATGGTTAGGGATTTCTAAACTTTTTAGTGGGCAACTAAATATTTAATTAAAGTAGAACTGTTGGTCAACATGAAGCAACCTGAGTTTTTCATTTTGGGTGGACTGAGTTCCATTCATTGTTCAGTTTGGTGGTGTGTCCAAAATTCCCATAACCAACAAGGCCTGTTTGATTCTCGGTCTGGCACTAACCCAAATGAATCGAAATTATTAAATGAAGTTTCGAGTACTAGCATACAAAATTTTAGATTTTCCATTTTATTGTTAACATGCCCGACTTCATTCTCCGCCACATTATGAGAAAGCTTGCCTTCAATGTAGTATTCTAGGAATAAAGAAAATAAATAAAAATGAACCATGGTTTGTATTCTTGGAAGATTGAAACACTTTTTGTTTTTTGGGACATGAAACTTCTACTAGGAAGCAGTAAGGACAGTATTAAGGGCCTGAGTGTTTGGAAATAAAATCAGTGGCCTGAGTGATTTGTAGATCAGACTTGTACATATAACTAGACTTGTATATATTTGTATAGATATTACTAGAAGACATTCTAGAATGTTCTTGTAACTTGTAAGAAGGCTTCCATGGGAAGCTTCTACATGACACTTTCTTGTGTGTTCTAGAATGCTCCTAAAGAGCCTATAAAAAGGAAAGGGGCTCATTTGCTCCAATCAATCCAAGAGTTGTATAAGTCCCTTTAAAGTGAATACAGAAACATTCTCCCAAACACTCTGGGCTTGTTTGGTTTGTTTTTGGAAGAGTTGTTTTTGAAATTTTTTTTCAAAATTTTGTTTGGTTTATTGTTTTTTTCAAAAAATTTCCAAAATTACTTCCTCTCTCTTACACATCAATCAATCACTTTTTCTCTCTCCTCTCTCATTCTTAATCACTTTTTTTCTCACCCACATCTACCCAATTACAACAAAAATATCAAATCATCCTAAACTCCCAAACTCCAAAATTACTTTCAAAAAATACAACCAAGCAAACCAAAAAAATTTCTAAACTCTCTCCCCAATTTTTTTTTGAAAATCACTCTCTAAAAAACAAACCAAACACACCCCGTCTTCTTACTTGTCTTTCTTGCAAATTTGTG
>NW_021027665.1:18846-35634 GCF_004153795.1 Camellia sinensis | reverse complement strand
TGAAAAAAAAAAAAAAAACAAGTTGCTGTGCCTTGCACGGGCTTAATTCACTACAAAATAAACAAAAATTCAACACCAATTTTAAAAAATAAAATCGAATAGACATATGTTTTTTTTTTCTTCATAATTTTGTAATTATTTGTAGGAAAATTATAAAGAAAAATCTTAGATTTGACTCTTTTAACAAATTAAACTATGAGTTTTTAATTTTATGAGAAATGACTATTTTAGTTGACACAATTGGTTTCCTAAATTCCCCCATTAAAAAAATATTTAGGTGGCGACTCTGTATCTGGCAAAACAATCCATGTTTGGCACTTCTTTTCAAAAAATCTGTTTTCTCAAAACGATTTGCCGGATTTGGACTCTTTGGTTCAGACTAATAACCGTGACACAAAAGGGAGTCCGAACTGTGGTGGCATGAAGTCCGAGGGCGCGTCCACACTACCTATTAATTTTTAATGGAGAAATGATCTATAAATAAAATATTTATATCTAATATAAGTTACATTGATAAATTTGTATTTTTAAATGATAAGTTTCAAGGTCGCCACGTTATTTTGGTTAAAAAAACTTTCTTTTTAAAAATAAAAATAAAAAAATTGTTTGTTAAAAATTTAGCACTACTTATTCTTAATATATGATTTTGTATTAGTTTTAGCATATGATCTTTTAGTATATACTAATAACACTTAAAAAAAAAATTAACACAATGGATTTTCTTTTATGTAAATAATTGATAGGGTAAACTATAAAAACATCTCTTAAAGTTTGCTTAAAATATGAATTATCTTATGTAATTATAGAAATTACAAATATTCCCTTATCAAAATTTATCATTTAACAAAATTAACTGAATAAATAAATTTCCTAAATATCCTTTTATACAATAATAAAATTATCAAAATTGTTAATTGAAATATATTTTTGCAAGCATTAAAAGTTTTTAGGATAAATTACAAATACACCTCCTGAGATTTCCTTAAAGTACAGATTGCCCCCTCTAGTTTGAAAAATTACAAATATCCCTTCTTAAAAAATTTTATTTAACAGAATTAGCTAAAAAAAAGAAATTCATAATTATTCTTTTATAAAATAATAAAATTAGCTAAATTATTAATTGAAATATATTTATAACATCACTAAAAATTGTTAATTGACTTGATGATTTATTAATAAAATGAGAGATTTGTTATGAAATTAAAAACCTCAGGGGTGAAATGTAATTTCCAGAACCACAGGGAGCGATTTGTATTTTAATCAAATCTCAGGGGATGTATTTATAATTTACCCAAATTTCCAAATTTTTAATTAACTTAAGGTAAATGTTAACAAGTGCCCCTATGCATTGTTTAATGGCCCCGTTTGGTAGAGTTATGGGAAAGTGATTATAACTTATAACCTAACAGCTTATAGTTTATAGCTATGAATATAAGCTGATTTTTGACTTATAAATTAAGCACACTACGCCAAAATTGGACTTTAGCGGCGGTTTTTTACCGCCGTTAAAGGCTGTAAAACTTTCGTTACCGCCGTTTATGCGCGTGTCAGAAAAAGTACAACCGTCATAAAAAGGTAAATTACCGTCGTTAAAAGTCAACCAAAAACGGTGGTAATATAAGACCAAAAATGGCGGTTCTTTACCGCCATAAATAGGTTCAAATTTTTCAAAAAATAATTCTTTCTTCTTGCACTCCCCAAGTCTTGAACCCTCAACCTCTCATCCACCCACACCAACCACTCTTCATGAAATATATTTCCTAAATAAATATTTAAGTATTACTTTTACTTTATTATAGATGGTCATGTTCAACCCTAGCCGCGCGTGGTCACCACTCACCGGAGCTCGGTCGGAGCTCGACCGACAAAGACCGCCGTCATTAACGGCGGTAATGAGAGGGCTTTAGCGGCGGTTTCATTACCTCCGTTTAAAAATGGCTTTAGTGGCGGTTTTTTAACGACGGTTTCATTACCGCCATTAAAGGGTCATTACCGACGGTTTTGTTAACGGCTGTTACCGCTGTTTTAACGGTAAAACAGTATCATTACCGCCATTATACGCTTTCTAATTTTTTTTGGGTGAATACTTTCTAATATTGGTCCTGTTTAGTAGGACTTATTTTCAGCTTATTTCAGCTTTTAACTTAATTTAAACTTTTTTGATATGTTTGGTTCAGCTTAACAATATAGCTTATAGTTTTTTATAAGTCAAAAATCAATTTATTCTTTGAGTGGGGGAGGAGATGCCACTACGGCAAAACAAGACATTAACGGCGATTTTTTTAACGGCGGTTTCGTTATCGCCGTTTAAAGATACTGTTAACAGCGGTAACGAAAACCGCCGTTAAAGTATCTCATTAGAAAGTATTCACCCAAAAAAAATTAGAAAGCGTATATATAGTGTCTTCAAAAAATATATAAAACTATTAAAAAGTATGTTTATTTTAATAAAAGTACATTGAATTTAATTAAAAATGTCTTGTACTTTTAAAATTTTTTTTTTTATTTTTTACTTGTTACTGAGAACACTTGTTAACAAGACCCTGAACTTAATAATTGATTAATAAAATAGATAATTTATTATAAAATTAAAAATTTTAAAAGACATAATATAATTTTTAAAAATATAAAAATATAATATATATTTTAAGTAAATCTCCATAATGTATTTATAATTTAGAAAATGTGTGAGAACTCGAATGCCCCAAATGTCAAAACGACGTTGTTTTGACATTCTTACTAGTAAGAGAATGACTCAGACCTGGTACGGAAAAATTATCTTACTGGTAAGAGAATAAATCTTACCGTTAAGATAAAAAAAAAAATCTCAAAACAATATGATTTTGAAATTTCAAGCTATTCGAACAGTTGATAATTCGAATTACCCAGCGGACTTGTTATAATTTACCTTAAGCTGAGCAACGTACATGTATGATTGATTCCACGGTAGACAACGATTGAAGGAGTGGTAGTACTGTAGAGCGTTAAAATAATTATTGTACGGAAACATCTCTATTGATATGTTTTTAGTTTGGTGAGCTATAGCTTTCCAAACTATTATTATTATCGGTAATGCTACGTCGCTCGAAAAAAGTCCTCCCGAATCCCCCTAATACTAGAAACGACGTCGTTTCTGCATTTTTTTTTTTTTTTTCCTGGTTCAATCAGAAACGAGGGAGAAGAAAAAGGAAAAAGGAGAAGAGAAGAGAAGAGAAGGAAAGAGGAGGAGGAGGACTGGAGGGGGCCATAACCACCGGGAGGAGGAGGCGGAGGCGGGGCCGGAGGCGAAGCAGAGGCAGAGGCAGGGGCTGCCGAAGACGACGATCGGGCAGAAGCGGGGGCTACCGGACACGTCGATCGGGCAGAGGACGACGATCGAGCTCCTCCTCTTCCCTCTCTTCCCTCTCTTCTGAACTCCTCCTCTTCCCTCTCTTCTCTTCTCTCTCTCTCTCTCTCTCTCTCTCTCTCTCCTGAAATTAAGGGGATTCGGGGGAGGAAATTAGGGGGACAAATCATTATTCTATTATTATTATCATTATTCACTTTGCTTCTTTTTGGTTTTTTAAAAATGTTTTTCAGAAAATTTTATTTTCGTATTTTTTTTAATTTTTACTGAATTTTAAAAATATTTTAAGCATGTTTTTTAATTTTTATACACACCTAATATAAATATACATAAAAGTATGATCTTTGTGAATTTTTTTTTAAATTCACTAAATGTTAAAAATACAAAAAATACGATAATTCAATATATTTTTCATATTTTTATGTATTTATTAATTTTTTAAAATATTTTTTCACAATTTTTTTTACTTTTTAGATACATTTAAGTAAAGTGCATCTAAAAAAATGAAAAAAAAGGTTAAAATTTTAAAAATATTCATTAAAAACAAAAAAAAACAAGCAAAAAAAAAAATCAGTTTTCAAATAACTTAATTCAAAAACTTAAACCAAACACACACATTATTATTTGTAGTGTTACATGCACAAATTGATATACTAATTAATATATAAACAAATGCTATCATATTACTATTTTAAATTATGACATCAGCCATTACATAAATTATAAAGATGTAAAATATCTAAAATTATATCGTATCATCTATTAGTACACTAATTAATATATCAATAGATACATATAATATTATTTCTTATTATTATTATTTTTTTTAAGGATGCTATCATTATTTTGCATTGAAGATACATATAGCTTCTTGAATGAATAGGAAGCCATGGGGAGTTTGAGACAAAAGTTTCGGTTTAACTGTCGGCCGGCCATGGCCTTACCTCTGATTGAATATGCATGGCATGGGCCTGGCTCAGCCCGCCCGGACCGACAAATTCACAAACTTTAAGATTGTCTTCGATTTATTGAGATAAAACGAAATAGAATAATTATTTTATTAAAATATCTATTTTCATATTTAATTAATTAAAAAAATAATACAAAATATATTACAAATAAAATTATTATTTATTCTTATATAAAGGAATGATTATTCTAATAATCATTTTATTTTATTTTATTTTATTTTATTTTATCTTATCTATATATATTATATAAAGGGGAAAAAAGGGTTTTAGTGATGAGTCTCGTGAGAGTTTCAATATCTCATACTAATTTTTTTGATTTTTTTAATTTTAACAATTAAAAAAAATTTCATTGGTTAGCTTTTATTTTAGGGCAAATTACACTAATAGTCCCTATAGTTTGGGGCTCGTGTCGCATTGGTCCCTGACTTTTTAATTGTGACATATTTGACCCTGGATTTTGAATCTTGTTTCAAATAAGGACAATTGAAATATCATTGCTTAATTTCAAGGGCAAAATCGTCAATTTGATAAAATATAAACTAAATTTGACAAAAATAAATACCAAAAAATATTTTTAAATTTTAAAAAATTATTTCTACACACCAAAGATAAAATTATGTGAAATTGATAAATCTTTTAGACATTTATTTATTTATTTTACTAAATTAATTTTTTTTTTATGATATGTGTGGATGATGGTCATGTAATGAGTAGTTATTTTTATTTTCATTAAATTAGTTTCTATTTTTTCAAAAGTCAAATGTCGACAACAACTTTGATATCATTATCAAACCATTTCATTAAATCAAAAAATTCAAAACTAGAAACATTTCATATATTATATCGATTACACATTAAAAGTCTAACAAGCATCTATTACATGGTCATCGTGCAAAATCATAATAAAAATTAATTTAGTAATAAATAAATAAATAATATGTAAAAGATTTGTCATTTTTACATAATTTTATTTTTGATGGATAGAAATAATTTTTTAAAATTTAAAAATATTTTTTTGACATTTATTTTTGTCAAATTAGTTTATATTTTTATCAAATTGACGATTTTGCCCTGGAAATTGAGCAATGATATATTTAATTGTCCTTATTTGGAACAAGATTTAAAATTCATAGTCAAATGTGTCACAGTTGAAAAGTTAGGGACCAAAATGATATAAGTCTCAAACTATAGAAATTGCTAGTGTAATTTACCCAAAAAATAATTATTAAACACAACCCTAGTGAGGATCAATTCAATGTTCTTAGGTTTTTTTATTTTTTATTTTTTGGGTCTTGAATCAGTGAGTTCCTAAGCTCTGATCATTAGATTAACTCTAATTATTAAATTTTGATTATTAGAATGCTCTCATTCCTCTACAAAGACCATCATTTTGTGAGCCCAACTGTCTTATTTTTTCCTTCTCTTTTCAATCTAATATTTGACAATTTGTAAGATTGCAATAATAAGCAATGCCCAAATGTTTCCACTTTCTAAAGTTCAAACATAATTGATTTCATGTGTTGGCTCTCATGGTAAACAAATGATTACATTCATTTTAAATCATGGACTTATATTCTTCATTTTGCGGCAAAGTATAGAGAAATTGAATCATTGAGCAAATCTTAGCATATTTAACTGCCTTTTCATTAATAATTCATTTTGAAATACTATTGATGCAATGCAATCATTAAAAGAATGAGCACTTTGAAGTGTTTCATCCTCAATAGCTAAATTGATCCCTTAAATCAAGACTAATTAATATATGATATGTGTATACTGTATGACTCGTAATGTCTCAAAATAGTTTTGAATATAAATTAAAAAGATTTTGATTGCTCTCGAAAGTATTGACTTTAGTTATGAGTCAAAGTATTCTTAATTATAAGATGAGTGAAAAAAATATAATAAAAAAAAAAAAAAGGAAAAATAACATAGGGGAAGTGGCATCAACTTTTTTCAAAAATCAGGAAGACCAATGTAGCTAAATTCAGATAATGTCTTGAGACCATTGATGATATAAAAACTATGTGGAACAAACATTAGGTTTCATAAAGGTTAGATTATCTGTCTGAATTTTTTCATATCACTTATGTTCACACAATAAGTCTCTCAAGCCTAATTGTATAGTGGAGAGGAGCCCTGGGGACAGTGAAAATCCACAGAAAGGGCTATTGTTAGTTCATTCATTCCACATTGAGAAAAAAAATTTAAAAAAAAAAAAAAAAAAAAATTTTTTTTAAAAAAAAAAAAAAAAAAAAGAGCCCAATGAATGGATTTTAATCAAATTTCCCTTATATCATATATAAATACTAGCGTATGCCCGTGCCTAAAGACATGATGTAAATAATATTAAGATTAAAATGCAGTTATAAAAATATATTTAACAGACTGTACTCTACATTCCAAACAAATCAAATATAAAAAAAAAATTTAA
Source organism: Camellia sinensis (assembly GCF_004153795.1). Taxonomy (NCBI): domain Eukaryota; kingdom Viridiplantae; phylum Streptophyta; class Magnoliopsida; order Ericales; family Theaceae; genus Camellia; species Camellia sinensis. Next base: position 28,883 of record NW_021027665.1, on the reverse strand, counting down.
ATATCAAATAAGGCATATCAGCCAATGCTCTACAATTTAAAAGAAATTAAAATTAAAATACATATCAGTTAGTGCTACTGCTGCCAATAAAATTAAACTACATAAAAAAAACAAACATTATATTATCATACACCAAAAGAGTGGGTTAAAACTTTATAAAAAAGTGAAAAAATACCAAATAGAAATATACCAAACAGAGAAAACTACATAATCATTCTGTTCTGGAGAGGTTGTTTTCGAATTGGGTAAGAGAGAGAGAGAGAGAGAGAGAGAGAGAGAGAGAGAGTAGTAGAATCTTAGATAAGCTCATCATTTAATTTTTTATTTTTTAGAGAAATAAAAAAAGAGAGTAGTTTTTGGATATAGAAATGGTAGAGACTAAGAAATTGACTATAGAAAATATTGTTGGGTATACCTCCTTATTGGAGTTTGAGATCCAATTGGTTTGTTAAAGAATTTTAATTTAGCTTGGTTTAGGTATAATATATTTTAATATATTATATTCGGGATTTTGAAACTCTTATAATATCTCTCCTTAAAAATATTCTTTTTGTAAAATATGCAGATATGTCGATAATCTCAATGTCACTCTTACTGCTCATTAATACAAAAATTATGAGATAATTATGATAATTTTAAATTTGTATTTAAAACTTATAAATTATGAGATAGATTATTATAATTTTAAATTTATATTGTGTTGATTTTAAATTTAAATTAATAGATTGTTTTCCATATTTAGTGATAGTTTAAATTTTAATAAAATAAAATTTAAAAATTTTAATTAATTAATTTTTGTGTAAGTTGGTTGGTCTTTTGACTTAACTAATTAAGTTAAACCATTTCTAGTTTGAATGATTTGTTAGTTTAATCGTGATTTTAGCGGTTTTACATGTTACGACGATTTTTTTTTACTTATTAAGTTTTTAAAATTTTTTTAATTATTTTTCCTTTCAAAAACCAATTCGATAATTTTTTAAAATTCATTTATTTTTATTCTAAAATGGTGAAATATTATATGTCATTTTTTTTATAACAAAGTATAATTTTAATTATTAATTGTCAATATAACAATTTTAATCTATCTATACTATATATTATAGTAAACGAACATTTGAAATAAAATTCTTAAATTTATATATAAAATTTTATTTAAAAGAGACAAAATATAAAAAATTAAATATAATTATTAAACTTTTACTAAATAATATATTACTTTATCTCGTATATAACACGAGTGATAGTATTCTATTTTATAGTGAATGCTCATTGGATTAATGCTTAATTGCGGAGCCAATCATATAGAACGTTTCCGTGAATAGGGGCCTCCTTTGGTCACGTTGCCATCTACTTATGGTTAGTTGGGCCATCCTATCTGTGTTTATTTATTTATTTATTTTTCAAAACAAAAATAATAATAGTTTTTTAAGACTAGATTACATAGACATCCCTTCAAAGTTGTAATAATTACACTCGATTCCAAATCTCACCCCAAATCATTGTCAAAATCCTACTTATCAAATCGCCCCTAAATCTACAAGTTCCTGGCCATCACTATGGAAGATTGATGGAGTGAAGGTTACACACCATCAAAATTACCGATGTCGCCTTTTCCAACATCGTGACCCACTTCATTCTCCTCCTAATTTTTCTTTGATTTTTGAATTGGTAGGGTTTATAATTGTAGTGGTGGCGTGGTGAATTTGTTAAGGTTTTCAATTTATTGGTAGAGTTCGAATTTATTTTTGTTGATTGAATTTGTTGTTTTGGTGGTTGTGGTTGTGATAGTGTTGTTGATAAATTAATGGACAAATTACACTAATAGCCCCTATAGTTTGGGGCTTGTGTCACTTTAATCCATAACTTTTCAATTGTGACACATTTGATCCTAAATTTTGAATCTTATTCCAAATAAGGACAATTGAACATACCATTGCTTAATTTCAAGGGCAAAATCGTCAATTTGATAACATATAAACTAATTTGGCAAAAATAAATGTCAAAAAAATATTTTAAAAAATATTTCTACGCACCAAAAATAAAAATTAATTTGGTAAAAAATAAATAAGTGTCTAAAAGATTTATCAATTTTATATAATTTTATCTTTAGTAGATAGAAATAATTTTTAAAAATTCAAAAATAATTTTTTGACATTTATTTTTGTCAAATTAATTTATATTTTATCAAATTGATAATTTTTTCCTTGAAAAATCCAATAGTATCTATAATTGTCCTTATTTGGAACGAAATTCAAAATCCATGGTCAAATGTGTCATAATTAAAAAATCAGGAACCAAAATAATACAAGTCCCAAACGATAGGGACCATTAGTGTAATTCACCCTAAATTAATTTGTGACGGTAATGGGAGAGGGAGGGTAGAGTACCAATGGTGGGGATGAGTAGGAGTAGTGGTGGAGGAGGGGTGTTGGGTTGGAAAAAAGAAGTTTTTATTTTTTTTTATATTGAAAATTTTAAAATTAAACAAAGGTAACTTTGATAGTTTATAAAATTATTTGATGAAGCAAATTCCATTCACTTACCTTATTGTTGACTAACGGTGCAAGTTTTAATGTAATGCGATTAATTATCAAGCGATACCAATGTTATAAGAGACCAATAATGAAATCTAATTTCGTGATTTGAACCAACCCCACTTTAAAAATGTTAAAAGAATATTAAGAACACATTATTTTTCATATTTGTTAGATTTTCTTATTTTCATAGGTTTCTTATTATCCACCCTTACTTTGCGTATATATAGATCACCTCTTGTAATAATTCAATACACAACAACGATATTTTTTAATATTATTTAATATACAAATATTCTCTCTTTTTAAATATGGTTAGGTTTAATATTTCTATAAGTTTTCTTATTTTCATAGGTTTCAATAGACAACGATAGTTTTCTTATTCTCATTGTACGAGCAAGAAATAATCTTCTCATATAATACTGTTGATCAAGTCTGCGCTCCTTCGAACGTCGTCGCTTTGCTTCCTGAAAACACAAACGTGAGCTAGCCGGTGGGTGTGTGCTGGATACCTCTTCGATGCCTAAGTTAGCAAAATAGACAAATAGACAAAAGCTCTGTATATTCGAGAATCAAAGTTATGTTACCTCTCCATAGGCGATGATATGAGCTTTTATAGGTTCCGTGTGGCACAATCCAAGTAGGACTCTTACTCCTCCATGTAGAGTCCTCTTAGGAATCACCTTCATGAAAGATAATACTTATCCTTCAACACCTCCCTCACTGCTTAAACCAAGTGAGATGGTTCTACTACGGTTGGATGTCAATACGAGCGAGATAGCATGGCCATGCTAAAGCTGCAGACTAGACCGAGCTCCCACTAGCTCGGTTCTTCATTTCACTGCATGTACCTCGGTTTGACATATTCCAATTGTGTTGTCTGAAACCAGACTGATCACATTGAGCTTGGACCGAGCTAACCAATAGCAAGGTTCTGAGGAAAGCTCAACATACTTCGGCCCAATATAGTATGACCGAACTAACTGTCATCGTGCCGACCGTGGTGACCGAGCTAACCACCAAGGCTCTTCTGGACCGGGCTAATTACAACGCCCTTTTTACTCAGCCCTTCTTACTGTGGTCGACAAAATGACCCATTACCCAGTTTGGCCCAATTTATATATAAATTAACCTCTCAATTGCCTCTTAATTCCATCTGCGCAGCATGATAGAGATTACCTGTTATCAGCCGAGCTAAGAAAAGCTCTAGCCTTTTAACCGAGCTAAAAAATTTTAGCCTTCCAACAGAGCTAAATTCACACCGTGCTACCAATCTGTCCGGTCAAAACGTCTCTTCAATTGTACCAAAACTGAGTCGCTTCCCATTCCGAGGACATGTGGCACACTATCATTAGCCCAATGCAGCTGTTACGCCGTCTTCGTATTTCGCGTAATTTGAACAGACCCGCCCAATTTCTCCTTCTTCACACAAGAACCACTTATTTTGAATTTATCACGCCTACTATTCATCTTCTCTCTTTTTCTTGCTTGAACCTCCTTTGCTGCCACTTTTGCATCTGTGAAGCTTGCATTTTCAACATCGCTTTCATGGTTTCAGACCTACATCCTTCCTCCTCCAATCTGTAAGTAACTCAATCCTTTTTTGCTTTCCGTTTGACTGGTTATATGTACTATTTGTATATACGTGTTACCTCACAACACTTTTCAAAAATAGTTTTTCTCTGTAACGAGTATGAACAACTTGAATAATACCCATCACTTACTGATTTTGCGAAAAAACTGAACTGGGACATTTTAGATCTGAAATCATACTCCAACCGGACTAGGAAATAGTTTGTAATAGGTGCGAGCCTTAGCAAAACTAAACAACCGAGCTAAGACTTTATGAACACTTGTTGTTTCAAGTAGGTCTGAGAACCTTTTGCTTTACATAGCCGAGCTAGCGAATTAGATTAGGTTTGCACAATGCCGTACTAGAAAGCCTCAACCACCGACCGAGCTAAATCTTGGGGCTAAACTAGCTCCCTTAGTTCAAATCAATCTAAGATTGGATAACATTCCATGAAACCGAGCTAGGACTTCATTTATCTTGCCTATATTTCTTGTAGCACGGTCCCACGATCTGTGCTTAACACCTTTCTTTTTTACTTTGCAGACTCTGACTAGATTGCCCAGTCATTCCTTTGCACGTCCAGCCGAGATACCCATTATCTGCTTGGCGCCGAGCTAATTCTCCAGGCTAACTTATACATAACTTAAATCCTTATGGGTAAATATAGGTTTTCAATGAACTCACCAAGTGCTATAGCCGAGTTCCGAAGGGACTATCATATCCCTGATGATGTTCATCTCACTTTAGCCGAACTAGATACCATATCCTGGGAAAACCCTGGCTTTGTTCCTTTTACACTTCTTTCCATTGTAGAAACCGGATTAAGATTCCCTGTACAGCCCCTTCTATGCGAGTTCCTCAGACAAACCAACATCTACCCTACCCAACTTTCTACAAATTCATACCACATAATAAATGGCATCGCCGAGCTAAATCGCCGAGCTGGCCTTAACCTCGGTTTAGCCGAGCTTTTCCACTAATACTCCATAGGATCAAATGAAGATGGCTGGGTTTACTATTTAAGGATAAGACACCGACGTGAAAAGATAATAAAAGATACCCCGGATAAGGATGTTAACGATGACGATTTTCCCTGGGTATTTGGAAATTTTGAGGACCAACAAGCCCAGATCCCTGGCAACAGAATAAACTGGAACAAGGGTGAAGCCGGTAGGATTACCTCGGCTCAATTCCATGCTTTCTTTTACCTCGGTTTTCTTATGTTGAACTGCACTGACTGTTTTGCTTTTCTTCATGCAAATTTGAACTTTCTCAAGTCCTAGTACAACTACCCCAACTTAAACATACTTCGCACTACACTGCGATATCCCAATAGAAGTTGGGCCGAACTAATGGATTTTGAACCGACATACAGACACAGCAGTAAGCAAAAAACCAGGGTGACTAACTTTTTGTTGGAAGCCTCTCCTGAACCGGACCCAACCTTGCCTCAAATCAACCTGATCCGACTAACTGCTGAACAAGAAATGGCTAAGAAAAGAGTCGTAAGAGTCCTTCTGACCGAGACAAACCAGCCCGGGATACCCCCAGCCAATCAAACACAAGAGACCGTGGTAGCCCTACCATCCCATCAGCCTTCATCGTCCTGGACTCGCAAGCGCGCTCGGTCTTCTCCAACCGAGCCACGCCTTGTCGATGAGGACGAAACTGTACTTCCTCTAACCGCAGTACCAAGCTCGCGCCCTGATAGCCCAGACCGAGCTAACTCTTCTGATTGGGCACCGAAATTATCATTCCAGAACCGAGCCATCCAAGATACAGATTCAGTGGTGGCAGACGAAGATCACATGCTGGCCTTCAATCTGGCTAAGAGCGTGTGTCTGCCCCCTGATATGGATCATCATGCCTACCTTACCGAGCTAAGAGTAATCCATTCGGCCACCAAATCAATGGTGCTAGTGAGTATTCTTTCCATTGTCTTCCCCTTTTGTGCATCTGTTAGCTCAGTTCTTACTTAAAATATTGCTTACCACCCTTGTGCAGGCCGTGCAAAAGAACCAGATTGCACATAAGCGCGTGCTGGAGTTGCGGAAGACAACAAGGCAGGCTGTGGTTGATGCTGACAAGAAGACAGCCGAGCTAAAAGTGGCCAAACAAAAGATGGCCGAGCTTCAATCTTAGGTCGCCCGTCTCACCGGTGTCGTTGACTCAGCTGAAGTGGAGAAACAAAAAGCTTTGACCGAGTTGAAAGACTACTACCTACGTCAGCTTGCCACAATTGAAGAGAAGAAGACGGCCGAGGTAGCTGAGTTGGAAAAGAAGATTGAAGAAGCGGAAGACCGCGGCTACAAAGAAGGCGAGGCAATCTATATCCTGCAGTGCGAAGCTGGGAAGGATTTATTCTTCAAGTGTGGGTGGAAAGCGGCGGTGACACAGCTCAGTCACGGTCTTGACACCGATATCTTTCTGAACCCTCCTGCACACTTCATACCGGGCTACACGGCAGAGTACGCTTAGGCCATTCAACAAAAATTCCTTCAATCTAAGGATGATGAAGAGGAGACCGTGCCTAACAATGCCCCGGTCATCAATGATCCTGCCATCCAGTCAGCTCAGGTTGAACCACCGGTGGAGGACCAGACAACATAGCTACCAACTGAAACCGAGCTCCGAGTTGACTTGGATACTGATCTTGACGACCTGTTTGCTTGACTTTGTATTTTCTTCTTTTTACTCTTGGAAAGAAAATTGTAACCGGGCTGAAATCCCACCCTTTCGTAACTCTTGAATTACACTCTCAATGAAATCTTCTTTTGTTCCAACTATTATTTCGATTTATTTCCATGTATGTACTTTATTCTGTAATCTGAGTGAAATATAATATTCTCTGTGCAGCCTGGATCCTTATCCTGGGCTTAGGAGGGGTGCTGGTTTTTCTAGCCAACCTCTAAGTTGGTTATTCCTGCCAACCTAGAGTAAAGTGTTTGGTTATTCCGACCAAACGTCCTGCAGCCTAGATCTTTATCCTAGGCTTAGAAAGGGTGTTGGTTATTCCAGCCAACTTCTTCAATACTAATCCTGGTCTTAGCTTAAGAGAGTGCAAAGTTGGTTATTCCGGCCAACTATGCTTACAATGCGCCTAACTCACTAAAATATTCTTTTACAAAAAGAAACAACTATACTGAAAAGAAACTATTTGTTTTATTGAGAAAGAAAAAATTTCAAATACTTGAAAGAAAAGCTAAAAATAAAATAGTTTGAGATTGACAGTGTTCCATGGCCTGGGAATGGTTTTGTCGTCCTCGTTTTCTAAGTGGTATGCCCCTTTTCTTGCTAATCCAACCACCTTGTAAGGTCCTTCCCAATTAGGCCCTAACTTGTCATCTCCAGGTACCAAGGTGTTGCCCATCACTTTGCGCAGTACCCAATCTCCAATTTTGAATTGTCTTGGTTGTACTGTTTTGTTATACTTTCTGGACAACTCCTGTTAGTATGAGGCGATGTGAACTAGTGTTCTTTCTCTTCTTTCTTTTGCAAGGTCGAGTTTTGATGTGATGGCTTCTCTATTTAAGTCTAGATCAAAATTTTTGCTTCAAATGATGGGGAGGCCAACTTCCAGTGGGATTACTGCTTCCATGTCATAGGCTAAGGAGAATGGTGTTTCGCCCGTTGATCGCTGAGGTGTGGTACGGTAAGTTCATAAAACATGAGGAAGCTCCTCAGTCCACTTTCCTTTTGCTTTCTCTTACCTTTTCTTCAATCCGTCCAAGACAACCTCGTTTGATGCTTCTGCCTGGCCATTTGCTTGGGGGTATGTCGGTGTAGAGTTGTAGAATTCTATCTTGTACTCCTCACAAAAGCCTCTAAAAATTTTGCCGTCGAACTGGGTACCGTTGTCTGATATTAGCGCCTTGGGTATTCCGAACCGAGTGATGATATTCTGCTAGATGAACTTCTTCACATCTTTCTCCTTTATTGATGCAAGTGCTTCTGCTTCCACCTACTTTGTGAAGTAGTCTGTTGCTGCCATAAAGAACTTTCTGTTGCCGGGTGCTGTTGAGAGTGGTCCTACTATGTCCAAACCCCACATTACGAAGGGCCATGGGCTAGTTAAGGGTAGAAGCTCTCTGGTTGGCTGATGAATTTGGTGTGCGAACTTCTGACATTTCTCGCACTTCTTGACATACTTCTCCGAATCTGCTTGCATGTAAGGCCACCAATATCCTTGGGAAATTGCTCTGTAAGCCAATGATCTCCCCCCTTGGTGGCTTCCGCATATGCCTTCGTGAATCTCGAACAGGAATGCTTCGACCTTGCTGGGATGGACACACTTCAGGTAAGGTCCTGTGCAGGATTTCTTGTACAAGGCCATTGATGGGGAGAGCCAAAATCGCTGCGATTTTGCTCTTATCTTGTTGGCCTTCTTTTTCTCTTCGGGTAAAATGCCGTCTTTTAGGAACACTATGATGGGATCTATCCAAGAAGGGCCTAGTTCGGCGCAACATACTTTTTCTACTTCAGGTTCTTCAATGCTTGGTCTGGGTAGGAAGTCGATCAGTAGTGGATGCGAGATGGATGTGTCTACCATTAAAGCAAAGCTTGCTAGTTCGTCTACTCTGCTGTTTTCTTCTTTGCCAATCTGCTCTATCCGCACTGCTTCGAACTTCCTGATCTCTTTGCTGACTAACTCTTGGTACTTAGCCATCCTTTCATCCTTTGCGTCGTAGTCGCCTGAAATTTGGTTTACCACCAGTTGTGAGTCACTGTAAACCATTAGCTCAGTGGCCTTTATGTAGAGTGCTGATTTTAGTCCTGCCAAAAGCGCTTCATACTCCGCTTCGTTGTTTGATGCTGGGAAGCCAAGGTTGACTGTTTGTTCCATTACTAGGTCGTCTGGTAAGATGAGGACTATGTCGAGTCCTGCTCCGTGCCTGTTGGATGCTCCATCACAAAGAGCTTTCACATCTCTCCAACGAATAGTTTCCAGCAAATAGAGGGATCGGATGATGCCATGGGGTCCTGAGTGTTGCTGGTGTTTTCTTCAAAGTCCACACTTACTGTTTGCCCCCCACTATTTGATTGTACCAAGTCTATATTTGTTGATGGGTCTTTGCTTGGTGCAGTATGGTTTGTTTCTCCCTTCCGTTGTTCACTCTGGTCTGTCCTGGGAGGTAGGTGGGTATCCTGTGTTAGGGGTTGCGCTATTCCGGTGCCATTTTTCATCCCTATTTCGGTTGTACCCGTTAAGTCAACTGGGCATACATGATGACTTCCTGGAGTGAATTCTGCGACAAAGTCTGCCAAAGCTAGGGCTTTTATCGCGGTTCTGGGTTGAAACTTGATGTCAAACTGTCCCAACTCTACTGCCCACTTTAAGATTCGCCCAGAAAAGTTCGCACTCTCAAACAAAGCTTTTAATGGAAAAGCTGTAAGGACAATTATGGTGTGGGCGCGAAAGTAGTGCGACAACTTCCTTGAGGCCATCATCAAGGCCAATGTAAGGGCCAGATTTTACCAATGGTAGTACCTGGTTTCTGCGCCCAGTAATGTCTTGCTAACATAAAAGATGGGCAGATATTGGATTCCTGTCGCCGGACGGCAACACTGCACTAACTTGCGTGCTGGCGAACTGCAGTACAAAATAGTTCTTACTCCAGGTATTGGGTCATTAGCAGCGGTGGATGAAGACATGTATTCCTTCAAAAGCTTTCTAGGCGCGGTTCGTTGTCTTCATCCACTCAACTTGGCCTTTAATGCTTCAAAATTGTCAACTCTATCGCGACGACCGATCTTATGAATAGTTTTGCGCGGCTGGCCATACCGGTGAGATGTTGGTAGCTTCTTTCACTGAGTTGGGCCTATTTAGATGCCTGGATTTGCTTTGATACTGAACAAGGGTCTATTCTATACTCGGTTAGTCCCACAGGAAGCTAAGAATTTTCCAGTCCTATGCCGAACGCAACACTTGG
>NW_021027665.1:0-18312 GCF_004153795.1 Camellia sinensis | reverse complement strand
TGTCATACGGTGTCCAGGCAAACACTTCGATGTTAGAGGTCAAGAATTCCATGACCTCTATTCTCTCGGTGCTGGACATAAATGAGCCAAGGAAAAAGAACTTTTCCGGGTCCTTTTCATCTATTCTTACCTGTACCAAGTCTTCCACTGCCTTCTGTTCAGCGGCTTTGCCAACATCCGCAAACAATTCATTGCTCTCAGGTTTTTCTACCATCTGAACAAACCCTTTGGCAGCTCGGCTGCCATTTATTGTGACGAAGCACTGCTTGGACATAATTTGGTCTCCAAAGACCTCTTCAATTACTCTGGCTTCGTTGGGGAACCGCATTACTTGATGGTAGGTTGATGCTACTGATCACATGGCATGCAGCCATGTCCTCCCCAAGATTATGTTGTAAGTGGAAGGGACTTTCAATACCCAGAATTTCACTTGTTTCGTCATGCTTCCTGCTCTGACTGGGAGGATGATCATGCCAACAGGCTACTCTGGCATTAAGTTGAATCCGATCAGGGGAGATACGGCAGGTGCCAAGTCATTGTCTTCTAGTTTCAACTGTTTGAAGGTTTTGTAATACATTATCTCACATGAGCTCCCTTGGTCAATCAAAATTCGCTTGACGTCGTAATCCTTGACGCGGAGAGTGACGACCAGTGCATCATTGTGAGGGCAATATATCCTTGCCAAGTCTCTGTCTGAAAAAGACATGACGTTCGTAGCCTCTGTTCTCCCATTTTTAATGGTGGGCTACGTACTTAATACCTCCCTTAAGTGCTTAGCCTTCTTTGTCATTCCCTTGAGCTCACATACTCGTTCAGGTTCGAATACCCCATGTATTACGTTTATCACGCCTTGAGGTGGGGCGTTGATCGGCGTACCATCTGGGTGATCGTGGTTTTGGGGGGCTGGCTGCGTCCTTCCTTCTATGTACCGGTCCAGGTGACCAACTGCCACTAACTCCTCCAGATGCTGTCTCAACGACATGCAATTTTCAGTGCGGTGCCCCTTTTCCTTATGGAAGGTGCACCGGGATCTTTCATCGTAGTCTTTTTGCGCTTCTCCCAGCTTAGCTGGCCATCTGATGAAAGGTTCATCACGTATCTCATTGAGAATTCGGTAGATTGGTTTCTTGAATACTGTGGTAATGGCAGTGCCGACTCTCAACCATCTTTTATCTTGGTCTTCTCCGTTGTCTCGCCTATTTTTGTTTGGACGTTCTACCGCGTTGACTTTTGCCGAAGTCTTTTTATCTGGTATTGCGGCTGCACCGGACTTTTGTTTTAGCACGGGCGCGATCCTCCTCCACCCGAAAGTACTAGAGTACCCTCTCCATTAAGGTTTCCATTGTGAGGGAGGGCGTCATGGTAATTGAGTCCCTCAGTCTGTTTCCGACTGGAAGACCTCTTTTGTATTGCACGATGGCGAGATTTGTGGGGCAATCTCCTATCTGGTTGAAGGTTTCCCAATAGCGACTGTTGTAGGATCTCAACGTCTCCTTGTCACCCATGTCAATGGAGAGTAGCTGATCGATCTCTACTGGCGTCTTAGTGTTCGTTCTGAACCTTGTCACGAATGCCTCCTCTAACTGTGCCCAGGAGGCTATGCTGCCTTCTGGTAGCCTTTGGAACCAGGTTAAACCTAGGTTGCCAAGGCTGGATGGGAATAGGATGCACATCAAAGCCTCGTTCTGCCGGTATACTGCCATGACCTAGCGAAAGTGGCTTAGGTGCATGTAAGGGTCTGTCTTCCTATCGTACGTCGTAAACTTAGGCTGGATGAAGCCTGAAGGTAATGGTGCTTTCTTAATTGCTGGAACGAACGGCGAGCTATGTAGCCTTGCCAATGCTTTATTTGTTAGTTCGTAGGCAAGGTGCGGTATTGGCATTCCAACCTCGACGCTTTCATGCGTCCGAGGATGCCAACCGCTGAAGGGCTGAAACTCTGTACGGGTCGCGTGCCCTTGCATCCTCCTTTCGTTGTACCTTTTCTTCAAGCACAGTTCGTAAGTCGGACGATCTAGGCAACTCCGTTTGCCTAGATGATGTTTGGTGCGTATGTGAGGGCCGATAGGTGCTTCCCTCAGTGTAAGACCTCAATGATCTCGTTCTCTCAGACCTAGAGTAACGAGCTCTGGAAGTCCTTGATTGAGTATCGCCTGTTCTGAGGCTCTTACTCTTTGCTTGTGATGGCGTGGTATGCCTACCACGATCTTTAGAGTGGCGAGGAGGCGTATTGCTTTTGTGCCCCTCTCCTACCGCAACCCCTTTCCCTTTTATCTGGCGCTTCATCAATTCCATGTCCGCCGCCATCTTCCTGATTAACTCGTTCTGCTCCTTTACCTGTTCCTCTAAAACTTGAGGGTCAATCCTCCGCCTCAGTCTATCAGGACTTGATGAGCGACGGGGTCTGTTACCCCGCCTTCCCCTTGCATCCCTCCGGGGATTCTGTCACTGGGGCTCCAGATCTGCCATGGGAGGGATGGAAGGCAAACCTTCGCGCCTCCCACCTCCCTCTGGGGTTTGCCCGTCAATGGCGGACTACGGCAAATCTTCATTGTGTGCCATTGCGTCTAATCTAGTGAGGAACACTTTGATCAAGAGGTTTTGTTCTTTCTGTGATTCCCACAGACGGCGCCAATTGCACGAGCAAGAAATAATCTTCTCGTATAATCATGTTGATCAAGTCCCCGCTCCTTCAAACGTCGTCGCTTTACTTCCTGAAAACACAAACATAAGCTAGCCGGCAGGTGTGTGCCGGATACCTCTCCGATGCCTAAGTCAGCAAAATAGACAAATAGACAAAAGCTCTGTGTATTCAGGAATCAAAGTTATGTTACCTCTCCATAGGTGATGGTATGAGCTTTTATAGGTTCCGTGTGGCACAATCCAAGTAGGACTCTTACTCCTCCATGTAGAGTCCTCCTAGGAATCACCTTCTTGAAAGATAATGCTTATCCTTCAACACCCCCCTCACTGCTTAAACCAAGTGAGATGGTTCTACCACGGTTGGATGTCAATACGACCGAGCTAACATGGCCATGCTAAAGCCGCAGACTAGACCGAGCTCCCACTAGCTCGGTTCTTCCTTTCACTGTGCGTACCTCGGTTTGACATATTCCAACTGTGTTGTCTAAGACTGGACTAATCACATCCCGCTTGGACCGAGCCAACACTGAGTTCGTCTCTCTCACATTGATCAAAACTAAAAACAAAAACCTAATTCAACACCTACACGATCAAATCAAATCAAAAATTGAAAACTTATCTAATTCAACTCCACATGAAATCAAATCAAACACAATGAACTAGATTTCAACTCCTACACGATCGATCAACATCTACAAATAACGAATATGATTTCAACTCGTATAGGATTTCAACACCTACAAACAACGAACAGGATTTCAACATCTACAAAAACCCTAGAAAATCTCCACAAAAATCTGAATCGTCAAGTTCATCCTCACGTAATCTCCCACAAAATATCAATATGATCTTTAGCTGCCAAATCAAAAAAACGTATATTATAAATAAGGGTAAGACAGGTATTTTACACTCTAAAATAACATTGAGGGACCTTAGGCTACAAAAGAACACATTGTGGACCTAATCCATTACTAAAAGTTGGATAGGGACCTTAAACCGATTTTTCCTTTTAAATATGGTTAGGTTTAATATTTCTATAAGTTTTCTTATTCTCATAGGTTTCTTATTACCCACTCTTACTTTGCCTATATATAGGTCACCTCTTGTAATAGTTAAATACACAACAATATTATTCAATATACAAAGATTCTCTCTATTCTCTCTCTCTTTAAACAATTATCTTAACATGATAACAGAGTTATAAGATCTTCCAGTCTATCTTTCTTTCTAGTTCATCAGCAACCTTGCCTTTGTTACCTGCAGGAGTTTCGACATATACTCGTGTTAATTCCATTCTCTAGAAACCAATCAACCACCACCTCCGCCAAGACGTCAAATCTTAGTCTTCCACTACTTCAATCTAAATCTGAATCTATCATATTTTTTTTATATACTCAAAATCTATTATTTTGTGCTTTTGCACTCTCTGTTTCAACCTCAAATAGATTATTATCTTCTAACTTATGTGAGTTTAAGGGGGGAAATACCCATATCATGGTAAGCAATGTGATACATCATGCAAACCACCCCAGTCGTCCCCTGGTGCACCACTTAAACCGTCTCCTAGCACACTATCCAAGCATCTAAGCATCTTCTCATGGTGAACACGCCGTTCAAAATCACCCATAAAAGGCCCTTATTGTTTTTCCTAATTGTCCCTAGCAAGCCTTTATCGTTTTCCCTCGCAACATACTCTTCTTAATTGCCCGTAACAAGCTCTTATTGTTTGCCTTAATAATAGACTCTTCTTAATCGCCCCTAGCAAACCATTTATCGTTTGCCTTGGCATCAAACTCTTCTCTTTCGCCCCTAGCAGGCTCTTTCATTTGCCTTAGCAACATACTTTCATTTATTTTTGTTCTTCCAATCTCAAGTTAGTTTATCTACTTGAGTTTCAGGAGGATTATTAAGAAATATGTAGAATATACTATTTTCCATATTTGTTAAGTTTTCATGTTTCTATAAGTTTCTTTATTCTCATAGGTTTTTGTTACCTACTCTTACTTTGCCTATATATAGGCTACCTCTTGTAATACTTCAATGCGCAATAATATTATTCAACATTATTTAATATACATAGATTCTCTCTTCTTTCTCTTTATACAATTATCTTAACAAAAAAAGAGTTTAAAAAAAAATAAAAAATGGCATACCCTATGCTTGCAGGATTCCAAAAGGGAGATTTTTTTTTTAAGGTTCTTGATACTAAGATTTTATAAGATAAAAGATATACAATATTTTTATAGTAGTTGGGGTCCCTCAACACTTTACAGAGAAAATTCGACATAAAAAAATATCATCCCGACACAGAGAAATTTCATTTTTTACAGAAAAATTTCATTGAGAGATCTTAGCTAATAAAATATATTGGACCTCTCCTTCTACCTAAAATTAGAGAAAGATGTTTCACTAATTTTTTCTTTGTAAAACTGGGGCAGGGGATAATAATTTGATACATATGTGATCATTTAAAACATCTAAGTCCAGTATTGTCACTTTTAAATGAAATTCGAAAGCAACAAATGAATAATAATGCACGCAATAATATGATCAAAACTACACAAATTCATAAACTTTTATTTACTAATTGATTTTTCATGTAAGAAAAAAATTTAAATTTTGAAACATGACTCACTTTGATAATGTATTAAATGTCACATTAATAAATAAATAAATAAAAGTTATTATAAGATTTATTAATTTATGTAACATTACTCTTAATAGAATTTGGCCGAATGAAACACATGGAAACTGAACAATACTTTGTTGAGTTTTCAGAATTTGTTTATGAAAATCTTTCAAAATTGGTTTAGTCAAGAAAAATAAAAAACTAAAAATTCATTACTTACATATGGTTTTTTCTTTTTTTAAAACAAATAATTTTAAAAAATTAAAAATATATATTTTTATATTTATTTCTATCAAATTAGTTTATAATTTTTTTAAAAAAATTAAAAAATACAACCAAACATAGCTGTCTTTATATGAACAACGTAATTTATGGTCTGACTATTTCAAAACTCTGAAGATCTAAAGCAATTCAATGGTTTTAAACAAATGACAGCAAGAATATATGTTCGGACATCCACTTTGTTCGGAAACAAGTGGTTTAGATACATTGCACTACCAATATATATTTTGGGAGAACCCCAATATACATTTTGAGAATTCCAAGGGTTTGGAGAATAAGTTCTAAAGTTTCAAGTTCCAGTTTACCAAGGGGCCATTGGAGGATAATCCTGCTGTTACCTTCATTGCCTTTGGGGACTAGTTCTAGGCTCGAAATATAAGGTCACTCGAGTCCAATTGAACTAAGGTGGGTGAGAGATACCTCGAATTATAAAAAAAAAAAATTACATTCGGAGATTCAATTAATTCCATAATCCAGGTATGATGACAAACTTCTTAACCTGTTTCTTTCACAAAAACAAAGTCTTGGTTCAATGATTTTCCAATAAATTTTTAATGTGATTTTCATTTAAAAAAAAAAAAAAAAAACATATCCCCATACGGTGGCCAATACAACTGAATTTGTCCTCAACTACGAAAATCGTAAAGGAGTCCCCCCAGCTTAAGATATATACATATCTTGTGATAGATGCTAATATCTAATGAAGAAATAGGTGAAAAGGTGCTAAAAGTAACAGCATTTTTTGTTTATTTATTTTGTAGATGTTGGAGCTAATTGGAATCTTAGTACCATTGGTACTTTTCAATGTTGATGTTGGAGCAGTGGATGTTACCAGTTTGCCACCATGTAATTTTCCAGCAATTTACAACTTTGGTGACTCGAACTCAGCTGCATTACATAAAAATCCTGCAGCCGGACGTCTTCTCATAGAATACATGGGTATATAAATACAACCTTTTTCTTTCTATAATTCAAGCACATGCATGGATATTTATCAGAATTAGACATTGCTTAAAATAGTAATGGATATCTTAGTATTGTTATTTTGTGTCAATTATAAACAGCGGATTATTTGAAACTGCCATATGTGAGTGCATACCAAAATTCAACTGAAACAAAATTTCAGTATGGCGCCAACTTTGCAAGTTCTGGTGCATCCATTAGGCCCCAACATGGTCGTCCTGGTGGTAATTTCGTCCATCTTAAAATTCAAGTCCAACAATTTGGTGAGCTCAAAGCACGAAGCTCAAGCAATCAAGGTGATTATAGTGGCCATATTTGTAAATAAAATACTGTTCGGCAAATTACAATGGTAGTTTCTATAATTTGATCCTTATGTTATTTTAATCTCTCTAATTTCAATTGACTCGATTTTGATTCTGAATTTATGATTTTATCTTTATTTGGTCCAATTGATTATAACTCTTAGCATCTTTTTATAAAAAAAAATACGCACATAAGTGTCATGTGTTATATTTTTAATAGAAAATCTATAAAGCCAGTGAGTTAATTTCAACCAATTCAATAATAATTTTTCGTAAAAAACACTAACGATAGTATAAATTGGACCAAATTGACACAAAATTTAAAATTATAAATCAAAATTGAGCCAATTAAAAGTGTAGGAATCAAAATAATATAAGGAATAAAATATAAAGATCATAAGTGTAATTTGCCAAATAATGTTACGCTGATCAAATTTCTGTACCAAATGTTGTACACCAAACAGCAGGTATGTTTCACAAGTATTTATTATAAGATAGTTTCAGTTATGATCGTTTTTCATCAAATATAGGCACAAATGGACTCTTCAAACCTGTGGATTTCTCCAAGGCTCTTTACACTCTTGATATCGGTCAAAATGATCTTGCCATGTCTTTTCAAGATAAACTTGATGTTCGAGCTCAAATTCCAGATGTAATTAACCAATTTACTACAGCAGTCAAAGTAAGTTGCACTCCCTTTAAATCAAAACTGGAATTGAAAAAAAAATGTATTTGATTTGAGTTTTCTAAATTAAGTTTTTGAAAATTAAATTTTTTGATTTTCGTGTTTTTTTATTTTTAGTGAATATTTTTAAAATTTTAAATATTTTTGTTTACTTTTTTAGATACACCTTACTTAGATGTATCTAAAAAGTAAAGAATTTATGAAAACATATTTTTAAAAAATTAATAAATACATAAAAACACAAAAAATGTACTGAATTTTCGTTTTTTTTTTGTTTAAAATAGTTATTTTAGTTATAATCAAACCATAGTACAATAAATCGTAACAAACATCTTAATGGTATGTAATTGTTTTAATTTGATAATTTTTTAACCCCAAAATGACACATAACAATAGTTTAAAATAGTTATTTTAGTTATAATCAAACCATAGTACAATAAATCGTAACAAACATCTTAATGGTATGTAATTGTTTTAATTTGATAATTTTTTAACCCCAAAATGACACATAACAATAGTTTAAAATAGTTATTTTAGTTATAATCAAACCATAGTACAATAAATCGTAACAAACATCTTAATGGTATGTAATTGTTTTAATTTGATAATTTTTTAACCCCAAAATGACACATAACAATAGTTTAAAATAGTTATTTTAGTTATAATCAAACCATAGTACAATAAATCGTAACAAACATCTTAATGGTATGTAATTGTTTTAATTTGATAATTTTTTAACCCCAAAATGACACATAACAATAGTTTAAAATAGTTATTTTAGTTATAATCAAACCATAGTACAATAAATCGTAACAAACATCTTAATGGTATGTAATTGTTTTAATTTGATAATTTTTTAACCCCAAAATGACACATAACAATAGTTTAAAATAGTTATTTTAGTTATAATCAAACCATAGTACAATAAATCGTAACAAACATCTTAATGGTATGTAATTGTTTTAATTTGATAATTTTTTAACCCCAAAATGACACATAACAATAGTTTAAAATAGTTATTTTAGTTATAATCAAACCATAGTACAATAAATCGTAACAAACATCTTAATGGTATGTAATTGTTTTAATTTGATAATTTTTTAACCCCAAAATGACACATAACAATAGTTTAAAATAGTTATTTTAGTTATAATCAAACCATAGTACAATAAATCGTAACAAACATCTTAATGGTATGTAATTGTTTTAATTTGATAATTTTTTAACCCCAAAATGACACATAACAATAGTTTAAAATAGTTATTTTAGTTATAATCAAACCATAGTACAATAAATCGTAACAAACATCTTAATGGTATGTAATTGTTTTAATTTGATAATTTTTTAACCCCAAAATGACACATAACAATAGTTTAAAATAGTTATTTTAGTTATAATCAAACCATAGTACAATAAATCGTAACAAACATCTTAATGGTATGTAATTGTTTTAATTTGATAATTTTTTAACCCCAAAATGACACATAACAATAGTTTAAAATAGTTATTTTAGTTATAATCAAACCATAGTACAATAAATCGTAACAAACATCTTAATGGTATGTAATTGTTTTAATTTGATAATTTTTTAACCCCAAAATGACACATAACAATAGTTTAAAATAGTTATTTTAGTTATAATCAAACCATAGTACAATAAATCGTAACAAACATCTTAATGGTATGTAATTGTTTTAATTTGATAATTTTTTAACCCCAAAATGACACATAACAATAGTTTAAAATAGTTATTTTAGTTATAATCAAACCATAGTACAATAAATCGTAACAAACATCTTAATGGTATGTAATTGTTTTAATTTGATAATTTTTTAACCCCAAAATGACACATAACAATAGTTTAAAATAGTTATTTTAGTTATAATCAAACCATAGTACAATAAATCGTAACAAACATCTTAATGGTATGTAATTGTTTTAATTTGATAATTTTTTAACCCCAAAATGACACATAACAATAGTTTAAAATAGTTATTTTAGTTATAATCAAACCATAGTACAATAAATCGTAACAAACATCTTAATGGTATGTAATTGTTTTAATTTGATAATTTTTTAACCCCAAAATGACACATAACAATAGTTTAAAATAGTTATTTTAGTTATAATCAAACCATAGTACAATAAATCGTAACAAACATCTTAATGGTATGTAATTGTTTTAATTTGATAATTTTTTAACCCCAAAATGACACATAACAATAGTTTAAAATAGTTATTTTAGTTATAATCAAACCATAGTACAATAAATCGTAACAAACATCTTAATGGTATGTAATTGTTTTAATTTGATAATTTTTTAACCCCAAAATGACACATAACAATAGTTTAAAATAGTTATTTTAGTTATAATCAAACCATAGTACAATAAATCGTAACAAACATCTTAATGGTATGTAATTGTTTTAATTTGATAATTTTTTAACCCCAAAATGACACATAACAATAGTTTAAAATAGTTATTTTAGTTATAATCAAACCATAGTACAATAAATCGTAACAAACATCTTAATGGTATGTAATTGTTTTAATTTGATAATTTTTTAACCCCAAAATGACACATAACAATAGTTTAAAATAGTTATTTTAGTTATAATCAAACCATAGTACAATAAATCGTAACAAACATCTTAATGGTATGTAATTGTTTTAATTTGATAATTTTTTAACCCCAAAATGACACATAACAATAGTTTAAAATAGTTATTTTAGTTATAATCAAACCATAGTACAATAAATCGTAACAAACATCTTAATGGTATGTAATTGTTTTAATTTGATAATTTTTTAACCCCAAAATGACACATAACAATAGTTTAAAATAGTTATTTTAGTTATAATCAAACCATAGTACAATAAATCGTAACAAACATCTTAATGGTATGTAATTGTTTTAATTTGATAATTTTTTAACCCCAAAATGACACATAACAATAGTTTAAAATAGTTATTTTAGTTATAATCAAACCATAGTACAATAAATCGTAACAAACATCTTAATGGTATGTAATTGTTTTAATTTGATAATTTTTTAACCCCAAAATGACACATAACAATAGTTTAAAATAGTTATTTTAGTTATAATCAAACCATAGTACAATAAATCGTAACAAACATCTTAATGGTATGTAATTGTTTTAATTTGATAATTTTTTAACCCCAAAATGACACATAACAATAGTTTAAAATAGTTATTTTAGTTATAATCAAACCATAGTACAATAAATCGTAACAAACATCTTAATGGTATGTAATTGTTTTAACATGTGTATTTTATCATGACGCACTCAATCTCCAAGCAAATGTGCATTATTTTTTTTCTTTTCTTTTTTTGTGACAGAGTAGACAAATCGCACATCTTTTTCTTTTAATATTTCCGGACTGAAGAAACTACCTTTTAGAAATTCTTACAAAACGCTTTTTTTTCTTTTTTCTTTTTTTTTTGTTATCCATTTTTAAAAAAAATCTCTTTTCGATAAATCTACAAATACAAAATTGATTACAAAACCACTCACCAAGGCCAAAACGAAAAATTTTGGTTAGAAGGGACCAAGTTATGAGGGAAAAAAAATGGTAATTAAAAGACAATTTGTTATATGAGTGTTGTGAAAATAATATTTCATAAAAAAGAAAATTAAATAAATATATTTTTATTCTTTTTCTAAAAGTTTGAACTATAAATTAGAACTCACTGCATATTGATTAGACTACCTTTTAAATCATTTTGTTAGTTGACATAATCTAATAAATAGAAAAGTAATTATATTGATCTCCCATGAGATTTGGAGGTAATATAGAAAGCCTCACATTTTGACATTATTACACCAATCACCTTTTTATTGAGGCTAAAAGGGTCAAAAACAAATGTTGATGGTGTGAAGATATAGAAAAACAAGGTATAATATCCATTCCAGTATAAAATAAATAACAATATTATTTTTTTATTCATGGAATTAATGAATTATTCATGAAAAATAAGTTAACTAGTAAGTGAATTAAAACCTTAGGGAAGTCCAATATAATTAAGTCAAATTTATAGAGTTTATTATATTTTTTCCAAACTTTATGGAAGATCAGTGTAATTTGTTCTAAATAAAAAAATATTCATACCTTTTTTATGTTAAAAATAAAAAGCAAAAAAAAGTCACATGTATATCTTGTACAAATATAATCAACTCAATAAAATTGATATTATTAACTGAATTATAAAGTAGTTGGAGATCATCTCATTGTAAATTGTAAAATCTTAATAAAATTAAAAAAAAAAATCAATAAGTAATTTTTTATAAAATATGATATAATCTCATTACATGTTTTATAAATATACATATAATATAGGGGTATTATTCTAATTCTCAAACACTTGAGGGGGGCCGGAGCCACCTGGTCCCTCAATAGTTTCGCCTCTGTCAATCACAGATATAAGTAGTGATAATTTGAGTGAAAATTATATATTGTATGATAAACTCTACCATTTGATATATATATATATATATGATCAAAATTGTTTCATATGATTAGTTTTGTGATAATTTATTTATTTATTTATTTTTTTTAAGTGATGCTTAAATGTTTAAACTTGAAGTTCTTGGTGGGAATCCTTTTGTACGGGGGTATAGTACGTATTTTTGAGGTAAATACTATTTAATTTTTTAGTGGAGTTATGATAATTTGTGATTTAACAATATTTTGATTAAGATATTATTAACTAAATTATAAAGTAGTTGGAGATCATCTCATTGTAAATTGTAAAATCTTAATAAAATTAAAAAAAAAAAATCAATAAGTAATTTTTTATAAAATATGATATAATCTCATTACATGTTTTATAAATATACATATAATATAGGGGTATTATTCTAATTCTCAAACACTTGAGGGGGGCCGGAGCCACCTGGTCCCTCAATAGTTTCGCCTCTGTCAATCACAGATATAAGTAGTGATAATTTGAGTGAAAATTATATATTGTATGATAAACTCTACCATTTGATATATTTATATATATATATATATATGATCAAAATTGTTTCATATGATTAGTTTTGTGATAATTTATTTATTTTTTTTTTTTTTTAAGTGATGCTTAAATGTTTAAACTTGAAGTTCTTGGTGGGAATCCTTTTGCACGGGGGTATAGTACGTATTTTTTAGGTAAATACTATTTAATTTTTTAGTGGAGTTATGATAATTTGTGATTTAACAATATTTTGATTAAAAAAAATGTAATATTACCCAAAAAAATGTGTATTTTTATTTTTGAACCATAAATTATCATAATTTTACTAGAAGAGATTACATAATATTTAGAGAAATTCTCTTATACATATCTCATATCATATGTACTTCTAAGTTATATCAAATTTTTTTTTATAGTTATAACCAATTTTCTTCATTAGTTATGACTTATGAGATCTTTAGTTATGCCTCATATATTGTTTAATTTCACTTTTGTTTTTTATTATTTATAATTATGGCTCAAAAATTATAAAATTATATTAATTTTTTATTTAGTTATAAGGTACATATGGTATATATCTTTTGAATAATATGTACAATAATCTTTTTCTAATATTTGTTATAAAAATACATAATGGGAGTGTTTGGGAATCCACTTTTGAGGCTAAAATAGCCTCCAACACTAAAAAAGCCAAAAAACCTTAAAAATTCTAAATCAATGATTTATATTAAAAAAAGAAAAAAAGAAAAGCAAAGCCGGCAGCAGTGGGTAGCCCTACACTGTCATGATAGTGAGTAGGCACAAAATTGTGACAGCCTAGTCTTTGAGAGGCTGAAATGATGATTTTGTCCCTTTAGATTAATTTTAAAAAATGTGAGGTTACAGACAAAATATCATTTTAACTTCAAATATCATTTCAACACATTTTTCAATACAACAACTTAAATAAAAATTTATCCCATCTTTCTAAATATAAAAATTAAAATAACTTATTAAAATAATTAAAAAATCAAAAAACACTTCAAAAATAACCACTTCCAAACACCATAAGAAAAGATGTGTACCAAACAAATTTTCTTTGTTGGCTCATCACCCATTTTTTGAACAACAGCTCATTACCCATTTGAAACATTGCTTTCCTATTATCTTGAAGATTTTTCCAAATGACATTTGAAGGGATGACTGATTTGGAATCTATGATAGCATTCTGACTGTTACGCCCTAACTGCCTGAATATAATTATTAACAGGAAGGGGCTTCTTTTCCGTACACGAAGCGAATTAAACTGTATTGTTAGATTTGTAAGACTAATTATAAATCTGATTTTGATAATTTAAGACGTTAATATGTAAAATTTATTGACTATTTTATCTTTATAAAAAATCATATTAATCAAATATTGATAATTCCTTAATCGGAACACATTTTTTGTTGACAATTTATTTTTAAAATTATATTTACCATTAATAAAAATATGACATGATTAAGAAGCTATCGATATCCAATCAACGTAATATTTTGAAAAGATGAAGCACTCGACAAACTCTACACATTAAATGATTCAGATTATCGAAATAAAACACTTGATAGGCTCCACGAGCCTAGCAATACGATTCAATCGAGAAAAGTCTTTTCTTTATTAATAATAGGGAGAATTACAAGCAAGTGCACTTTTTAAGATTTTTTTTTACAAAAAATTAATGATAAAATATATAAATATTAATAATTAAATGTGTATATATTTTTTTTTTACTAATCTATAAATATTTTATCAAAAAGCCACTTATGTGTAATTTACATGCTCAAAATTTTTATTTAAAATTTGACTTAAAAATATTAATATGTGATCCAGATTCATTAATATATAGATTTTACAGTATACTTAGGCCTCTTTTGACAATATCTAAAAAACCTAACTTATTGACTTATTTGGGTTGCATATGCTCTATTTTTTTATACGTCTTTTTTATAATAAGTTAAAAAAATTAACTTATAAGCTATACTAAAAAAAAACTCTTAATCTCAGCCATATATAAAAAATTTAGACAAAAATCTGATCTTCTTTTATGAGATCTTAGACTTATTGTATAATTAATCAGCTTTTCTCGCACTTTCTTGATATTAATTTATCTTAATTTGACTAATATGAAACACAAGTAATCGGACAAAAATTTCTCAATCAATATATATAATATTATTAGGTTCTATAAAAAAAGGACTAACACACACAAAAAATAATAATAATAATAATA
The DNA here is from genome assembly GCF_004153795.1 of Camellia sinensis. NCBI lineage: Eukaryota > Viridiplantae > Streptophyta > Magnoliopsida > Ericales > Theaceae > Camellia > Camellia sinensis. The sequence goes on along the minus strand of NW_021027665.1, from coordinate 3,578 downwards.
ATGAGAGAGAAAGGAAAAGAAAAGCAGAAGAAGAAAAATATAGCATTGGAGAGAGATGGGCACATCCTAACATTCAACATTCATAAAGAATCTAACCCAGGGGTGAGTGGCAATTTGGTAAGGGTCTGGGGTTTAAGTCCCTAGGTCCTAGGTTCAACTCCCATCTGGGCCAATCTCCTCGGCGTAGCACAATTGGTTAGGAGGTTGACCTCAAAGATGCCTTATCAGCTATTTGGTGTGGGTTTAATTCTCCCCCGCTTTACAAATAAATTGAACATATGGTAGCCAGCCAGAAGACAATTTGGTTCATGGTCATATAACATCTACCAATTGATATATTAACAAATATATCAATATATTTTATATCATTATTATTGACTTCACTCATTATATAAAATTATGTTACAGTATCTGTTAGTACATTAATTAATATACTAATTGATACATATAACATTATTCTTTGGTTTAAAATTACCCATTAAATGACAGAGGCACACTCCACCTGTATTTAGGATATTTTAAATATTTTGTCTAATCTTATTGCATAATGAAACTTCAATATAATACGCATTACAGTAGTCATTTTGGCTTATTCTCACAGAACAACTGCATCAAACTTTTTAATTGAGACTTGTTAGGCAAAATAGCTTTTCTCACGTTTTGCCACTTTAACATTCTCTAATTGATAAGGCGTTTTGCCTCTTGTCAATTTGGCCAGTCCCTAGGCACGAAATTAAAATTGGGCTTTGGTAGTCATTTTTTATCGCCGTCAAAGAATGTAAAATTATTGTTAAAGTTTTCAACGGCGATAATTTAGGATCGCCGTTTATACTCGTGTCGGAAAAGGTACAATCGTTGTAAAAGGGTAAATTACCGTTGTTAAAAGTCGATCAAAAACGACAGTAATATAGGACCAAAAACAGCGGTTCTTTACCGTCGTAAATAGGTTCAAATTTTTAAAAAAATAATTCTCTCTTCTTACACCCCCAAGCCTCAAACCCTTGACCTCTAATCCATGCACGCCAACCACTCCACCATAGCCACTCTATATGAAATATATTCCCTAAATAAATATTTAAACATTACTTTTGTTTATTGTAGATGGTCATGTTCAACCTCTGGCCGCGTGTGGTCACCACTCGCCGGAGTTCTGCCGGAACTTTGCTGGCAAAGATCGCCGTCATTAACGGCGGTAATGAGAGGGTTTTAGCGGCAGTTTCGTTACCGCCGTTAAAAGAGTGCTTTAGTGGCAGTTTTTTTAACGGCGGTTTCATTACCGCCGTTAAAGATACTTTAGCGGTGGTTTTTTTAACGGCGGTAATGAAACTGCCGTTAAAGATAGATTAACAGCGGTATTAACGGCGGTTTCGTTACCGCCGTTAAACAACCTTAAGGAATTTCCACCAAAACTCCATTTCCATGGAGCACACTTTGGCTTCAATTTCCCATTCACTCGGTAATGGTTTTGAGCAACCAAATATACCACGTGAATCACAACGCGGCATAGAACGTGTTACCACTTTGACCCGAGTAAATCGACACTCGGGGCCCACCTAAAAAATAGACCGAACTTAGGAAAAAATTCTGGTTTTATCCAGAATTTTATAACCATTTCCAACAGAGTGTGTATAGAATGAGACATACTAACCAAAACACACACTCCAAAATGAGTAATGACCACAGAAAGCACACACATATTAACAGGTAATGGATATTCTTATCAATTCCAATATGCACCACGGACCACTCAAAAATTTTAAGCTTGCAAAACCATACTAAGAATATCTTTTTGGTATTTTTTTTTTTTTAAACAAAGCAAGACATAAAATGAACATGCACACACTAAATGACTCAAAAACAAAACAAACACAAACCCAAAAACTAAAATGAATAACTAAATTAACACAAGTCAAGTTTTCTCACCCAAACCGCTTTAGTATGAACAAAGTTGTGAGAACGGCGGTTCTTGGGTGGTGTCTTGACGTTGTGTCTTGACGTTGTGGTTCCTTTCCCCTGCAATAGGAACCCGTCTCGACATGGTTTCCAACTTCCTATTCCTAGGTCTAGGCAAACACACTCTCCCATGTAGCTTATAACAATAAGGGCGAATATGACCAAGCATGCCACAATGATAACAAATAAAAACAGGGTGTACCTTCTTTTCTTTTACCTTACCAACTCTAAGAAGTTTGAGAAGTCCATCCTTATGTTGAATTTTTTGTTCTCCCTTTCCTTGAGCTCTTGTGTCATGAGATGTTGATGCATTCTGTTTTTGCTCTTTTTTACCACCAAAGCCAATGCCACTCTTGTCAAAACAGATTTGTTGAGACCCAATGATATTGTCCAAAGTCTTTAATCCTTTGTTCCAAAGACCAATGGTAGCCATAGCACACTTGAGTTCTTCCTCTTTCTTGATCATAAGTTCTTCCAAAGCAATTTGAGACATCTCGAGTAGCATTGGAGAGAGATGGGCACATCCTAACATTCAACATTCATAAAGAATCTAACCCAGGGGTGAGTGGCAACTTGGTAAGGGTCTGGGGTTTAAGTCCCTAGGTCCTGGGTTCAACTCCCATCTGGGCCAATCTCCTGGGCGTAGCACAATTGGTTAGGAGGTTGACCTCAAGAATGCCTTATCAGCTATTTGGTGTGGGTTTAATTCTCCCCCGCTGTGCGAGACAAGCTTCCAGGTACGGACAACAGGACACCCCCCTGGTGATCTCCTCAAGGGGCCCTGCCTTGGACCTGCGGGAGAGTGGGAGGATTTTCCTGTAAAAAAAAATATAAAAAAAATAAAAAAACATTCATAAAGAATCAGACAGATTTTCAATTAAGTCATGCCTTATAAATGCAACAGACAAATAAATTGAACATATGGTAGCCAGCCAGAAGACAATTTGGTTCATGGTCATATAACATCTACCAATTGATATATTAACAAATATATAAATATATTTTATATCATTATTATTGACTTCACTCATTATATAAAATTATGTTACAGTATCTGTTAGTACATTAATTAATATACTAATTGATGCATATAACATTATTCTTTAGTTTAAAATTACCCATTAAATGACAGAGGCACACTCCACCTGTATTTAGGATATTTTAAATATTTTGTCTAATCTTATTGCATAATGAAACTTCAATATAATACGCATTACAGTAGTCATTTTGGCTTATTCTCACAGAACAACTGCATCAAACTTTTTAATTGAGACTTGTTAGGCAAAATAGCTTTTCTCACGTTTTGCCACTTTAACATTCTCTAATTGATAAGGCGTTTTGCCTCTTGTCAATTTGGCCAGTCCCTAGGCACGAAATTAAAATTGGGCTTTGGTAGTCATTTTTTATCGCCGTCAAAGAATGTAAAATCGTTGTTAAAGTTTTCAACGGCGATAATTTAGGATCGCCGTTTATACTCGTGTCGGAAAAGGTACAATCGTTGTAAAAGGATAAATTATCGTTGTTAAAAGTCGACCAAAAACAGCGGTTCTTTACCGTCGTAAATAGGTTCAAATTTTTTAAAAAATAATTCTCTCTTCTTACACCCCCAAGCCTCAAACCCTTGA
>NW_021027663.1:0-11598 GCF_004153795.1 Camellia sinensis | reverse complement strand
GTCTGTTCCTTCTTCGTCGAGTAACTGGGGAAGTGAGACTAACACTGGCTGGCCACCAACAAGGTTTTAAGCTTTACAAAACCTGCCAAAACGAGTCCACACAACTTGGGGAATATCGGGTCTTTTTGAAGCTATGATGGTAAACTACCTAGCAAAAAGAAAGAAAGAAAAACATAATAAAAAATCGGACAGCACTTTGGCCCCAATTCGCAACAGTCATAACACATAGTTGAACTGTAATTCCTATCGAACTCTATTCTCAAACTGTTACTCATTTGTACCACTGATATGAACCATCATGTTCAGTCAAAAGCACATACCAAGTAAAAGAACCAAAACACCCCTATGAGGGGGGTAAGGTTACCATGTCCTAGATTTTTGACATGATCTAAGCTGCACTATTTCAAACAACGAGTTTCACAACATCCCCCAAATGGGTGGCATCCTATCCTAAGTTGGAATAGTCACTATAGCTCGACTATATGCAGCTAGGTGAAATGGTCGAGAGGGTACCTCAATAAGATTACCTAATATACATCTCACACCTAACACCGTGAAGTGAGAGGAGGATCAAGTGGTATAGCAGTAATCTAGATTCAAGGGTTGTGTTTCCAACATGGCAGAGCCCATGACCGGTCAGCCTTTTGGGCAAGCCTTCGGCAAACTATCTAGGAATAACAGATGGAAAACATAGTGACTTACAGTAACCATGCAAATGCAATGCAAAGAACATATAAGTGTAGACAAAATTTCACATCATGAGTTTTAAGTCAAGTTCTCTAAATCCCCAGCAAAGTCGCCAAAAATTGTAGCTTGCTTTTCGTGCTCCTTTTGGATACGACTAGCCCTACAGTTCGAACTTCCGTAATTCTGAATCTGATTTCACAAATGCAATGTGAATTAGTGAAAACACAAAAAGAGTCCAAATTCGGCAATTCTTTTTGGAAAATCAATGTTTGAATTAATTGTCAAAAATGGATTACTTTGCCAGATTTCAGAGTCGCCACCTAAATATTTTTGGGAAATTTAGGAAACTCGAGACTCGTGCCAAAGGCCGTTAGTTTATCATCACCAAAGTGTCTCGGCTCAGGAACTTAGGTACGAGAAGGGAAGGTCATGAATTGAGCACCCCACTCGCCTGATCAAAGATCGGCCTCTACTAATCATGATGTGATTTTTTATTTACATTATATGCTCTTGTTCTGATTATTAGACTAACATTACTATATGTTGCACACAAGTATAGACTAATTTGCAAAAGGTGGAACGCTTTGATTTCATGTTTGTTTGAAAATTGTTTTTGATATCCGTCACTTGAAAAGGTGAGTCTGAACATTAATCAATTTGTCCCAATTTTAGCAATTACCCTCCATGTTATATCATTTAAGCAATTAGCCTCATGGAAATATGCTCGGTATGGAAACTCAAATATTCGATGCAAGAAGCTAAAACTCAAAGTTACTCACCTAGTACTGCGAGCCAAAACAAAGCAAAATAATTAGAAAATATGCATGCTCTTAACTAATAGAATATGACTAATGCGACAAATACAAGTATGCAATTAATAGGCTCGGCTATGAACATGGCATATGATTCCATTCAAGACATGTGATGAATCACGTATTCAAGCACTGAATTTAAACCTTTGGTTAGTATGATGAGCCGAACCTTGGATGCATGCAAGACAATGGATGCAAATCATAAAGATGCTAATTTGAAAAATGATGTTCTATACTAACCATCATAAGCAAATAAGTAAAAGGGAGAAAGACGTGGGGTTAGAAGACATCCAAGTTATTACATTTTTTGCCCTCACGCAGGAGGGTGCGAATCAATGTCCGAATGTCTGATTTTAAACTAATTATTACAAAGCCAAGTGAACGAATAAAACTAACTAACTAAGCTATAATTAACTAACTAGCTAATTTATTACAACAAAATAAGCTAACTATCTAACGAATTATTGCTACAACAATATTAATTATGACAAGCAATAATTACAACAATATTGAAATCATTAATTTGCACTTTACAATGGAAGCACAAGGATGGCATGCTCGTAGCGGTTTCAGAAGTAACTCTGTCTGCCTTCCTTGGAATCTGTCCTATTTCACCTTCAGTCACCGCCCTCTGCTTCTGTAAAACACATTGCCTTACCAAACATTGATGGCCGGCCCGCCCGCCCTTAATAAAGCCCCGTTGGGCCCAAATAAGGCCGGTCGCGCCTCAATTTTATGCAAAATCCTATTTTTATGCTCTGAGGTGAAAACAGTGCAGACAGAGTTTTTTGAGCTCTGTTTGTCCCTCTCATACTTCTCTGTCATGGGAAAACCTCAAGAGAAGGTTGGAATCGTTTCCAAAACCATCAATGAGCAATTTCCTTGCTTGATGATTTCGGCCACAATTTGGACAAAATTCAATGAATGCAATGAATAACAACCATCCCTCCCCTTTATCATGGTGTAGCTCGACTTTTTATGCTCCTTTCGGAGATGACTAGCCCTACAGTTCAGACTCTTGTGGTTCTAAATCTGATTCCACAAGGGCAATGTGAAATAGATAAATAGTAAAGAGTCCAAATCCGACAAATCTTTTGGAAAATCGATTTTGAATCAAAATGCCAAAAATAGATTGCTTTGCCAGATATAGAGTTGCCACCTAAATATTTTTGAGACATTTAAGAAACCCATGACTTGTACCAAAGGCCACGAGTCCGTCATCACCAAGATTGTCTCGGCTTGGGAACTTAGGCATGAGAGGGAAAGGTTATGAATTGAGCATCCCACTCGCACGATCAAAGACCGGCCTCTACTAATCATGATGTGAATCTTATTTACATTATATGCTTTTATTCTGGTTTATTAGACTAACATTACTATGTGATGTGCACACAAGTATTGACTAATTTGTAAAAATTAGAACATTTTGATTCATGTTTGTTTTTGAAAATTGTTTCGAATATGTACCACTTGAAAAAGTGATTGCATATAAACATTACTCAAATTATTCTAATTCAAGCAAATAGCCTTCATCTACAGGAATTCAAGCAATTTATCGATTAAGCACTTAGTCTCATGGCAAGCATGCTAGACATAGTAACAATCACACTCATGCAATATGCTAAAGCAAATAAAAGCTCATCTAGTACTCTGAGCAAAAAAAGATGACAAAGTTAGAATAATGCATGATTCTAACTATGCAATATGATTAATGCAATGCATACAATATGCAATTACTAGGCTCGGATACTAATATGGCGTATGAATCAATTTGATAGCTTGCGGTCTAAGCACATATTCAAAGAAGTGTTTAACTACAATGCAAGTTAGAATGATGCACCGAGCTCAATGCATAGAAGATAATGGATGCAAGGCATGAGAGATGCTAAACGAAACATGATGCCCTAAACTAACCACTATAAGCAGGTAAATAAAATAGAGAAAGACATGGGGTTGGAAGACATACACATTATTATAACTGTGCTCTAGAGTAGGAGGGTCCGAATAAACTAACTAGCTAGGATAATTAACTATTTATTACAAAACGAATTAACTAATTATTACAAACTGAATAAACTAACTATGCTAGCTAGTTATTACAAAACCAATTAATTAATTAACTATTCTATGGAATTAACTATTAATTACACTAATTAATTAACAAATTAGAATTAACTAATTAATTACAACATGAATACAACATGAAAGAAGTAACTAAGCTAGCTAATCAGCCCCAGGAAGCGAGGAATGCTCATGCATGCACGGTTTTCCACCCGAAAAGCCCACTGTTCTACTGTCAAAATGCCTTTGTTGCACAGTTAGAACATCTTTTCACCTCAACCTCTACTCTGATCTGTTCCAAAAAGTTGCTGCTCAATTTGACAAAAGTGGCCGGTAGGCCAAAAGTAGTGGCAAGTTGGCCACAAAAGGTAGTCTGTTGTACAAAAGAAGTGGCTGCCTGGTTCCTCCTACTGCAATAGAAGGCATACAGAGCATAAACATCGTATTCTCAAGGTATGTTCGTACACCTTACCCTTCCTTATCATCAAACAGCTCAAAGGAGTGGCAAGCTCAAGTCGCAAGCCATCAATCGATGCAATTTCATTGCATGATGGCCTATGAACTAAGGTGTACAATTTCAATAAATGCATAATAAAAGACTGTCAAACCTCCTCCCTATCATGGATTGATCAAGGGAAGTGGCTGACCTTGGAAACTTGAACCATTTCATCACTAGCAAGTATGAAATGCCTCAGGTTTCCATGTGTTCAATTAACGTCCGATTAAACACCAACTTGATTATTATCTTGCATCATTTTAGTCCCCATTTTATTACTTCATTTTAATTACCAGCCATTCCTTATTCAATTGAGTTCAATAGCGAGCTTTAAGTCCTCTAATGAAAAGAGGTACCAAACCAAGTGTTTGTTTTAGGCATGAGAGAAGTGTCATGCCGTTGGTAATGAACCCCCAAAGGGATTAAACCATTAAGCACAAAACCTCAATCTCCAGCTTTAAACAAACAACTAGTTTGAAACAACTTTCAAAACAAAGAAAATGCCAAGAAAAGAGAGAGGTTGCAGAGATGATTAGAGGTGATCACAAGTATGGAAAATAAGAAATAAATTATATCAAGTCAAGTAGGTTGGTGGCTAAGGCCTAAACCACCAAACCTATGAGGACCATTACATTACAAGCATGTAATATAAAGCATAAATGACACAACCAACCCAAAGCAGTCCTAAAGTAAGCAAAAACAGTCTTAATACATGCTAGAATTAAGACAAAAATAGCTAGAACAATAAGCTAAAACTGGAGCAAGTTATGCTAGGAAGCAAGCACAAGGAGGGGATACTACCCCCTCCATTTTTGGAACTTCAAAACATGGTTTTAGCCACTGAAAAAGATTTGAGATTCAGTAGTAAAAAGCTCAAAAAAAAAGTAGACAAAGAGGTGGGAAACACAAGGGCAAAGGCCTAAGAAATGAGGTACAAAGAAAAGTGATCCACCCCTCCACCCCTAATGGCCTTAAACCATAAGTTTCAGCCCAAAATACAGAGTATAAGTAGCCCAAAAAGGTCTAAAAATAGTTGGCAAAATAGCAAATAAAGCAAAGAAATAAGTTAAGACGTATACCTGCTGAAGAGGAGAACCCTTTCTAAGTGACAAACCAACAGTTACACACCCTCAAGAGCTCAAAGTAAGCTCAAAAATTGCCTCAACTCAGATACCACAAGGTTTGGTTTAGAGTGTATAGGCAAAGGCTTAAGAATTTGCAAGAGAGAGAGAGAGAGAGAATTTTGCTCCAAATTTTCCAACCCTCAAAAATGGAAGGGGAGGTCTTCTATATATAGAAAAACATGAAACTCCCTCAGAAATATCCATACATACACGTGTAGGCAAGTGCATTCATCCGTGGAAACAGTGAATTTTATGGTAGGTTTAATTGAAATTCGATTTGGAACGATTAAATAAGATTAATTTAATCCCACTTAATTGCCTATGACTTAAACTAATTAAACACCATTTCTTTTATGAGCCCACTCATCTTTTCTCATCCATTTGTATACACCTTTGAGCCTATACTACAAAAAAACGTGAGTGTGAGCAAGAGGAAATGAGGATTGCTAGGATTGAGAATGAATTAAAGAGAATTTGAGAGCTACAAGTTCAATGCTTGTGAATTCAAGCCTCTAGGTAAGAATTTTGTCCTTAAGCCTTGAAGTTTAGACTTTAATGCATGAACACAAGAGGGTTAAGTTATTTAGTGCAAGAATTGAGTTAGGAATGTAGAGAATTGGGCCATACCATGCATGCATGTCCATTTCATTACATTTGGAGCATGTTGCTAAGAAATTCCCTCATGCATGTCTTGTATTCACTTTAATTTTGGAAAAACAATGAGTTTTGTGTTGCTTGGTAACACGTTGTAGACACTCAATTTTTGACCGTCCTCAAGACTTGGTTGTGCTTGTAGGTACACCCAACAACTAGTTTGATTGCTCGCTGAGTACTCGACTGTCACGGCAGAACGTCACCGGTTCGAGCTTCCCGGACCTTGCATCATTTCTGCCCCTTTCTTGGACCTTGGCTAGGTCCTCTCTTAGTGGACCTTTTGGTTCACTGCCGGCCATGGCATGGCACTGCCGGCCATCAGTGAGCCACTGCCGGCCATTGATGATGGCCGGCACCCCCCCTGTCTCAGCTGGTTTTCCTCCAGATCTTTTGAGCCATCTGGATTTTTGTTTGCTCGCCTCCATACACGTGTATGGAGGGATGAAGCCCTTGCAAAGCTTCTTGAAGAAGCTTTGGCTTTGCATTCCTCTATATGAGCAAGAGGCCTCCCTCTTTGCCAGAGGTTCAGCCATTTTGAAGAGAAAAACCCCTCTTTCTCTCTATATTGTTTGTATTTTGTGCTTAGAAATTGGATTTCCTTGCACTTTTACACTACAACACATAGAGATACACCACCATCATTGAACTAAGCTTCTTGGGAGGGATTCTTGAGCTCTGAAAACTGGTTTCCACCCCCTGAAGTTGCTGGTTTCGAAGAGGGTCTTCAAGGGTGAGTATTTTTCCCATTTTTGCACTTTCTTGTGCCTCACTTTAGTCCTCCTTGCATATTGATTTGGGCTTTGCTTATAACTGAAAAAGTCTTGTATTTAAGTGCTTTTTAAGTTTGGTTAAGGTCATTTTGCTGTTAGGGGTGTGTAACCTCCTTGCATGCTTTGTTTGGCTTTGTTTTAAGCCATTCCTTGAGGCCTCCGAGCTAGCCTTGGTTTGGCCTTCTTACCACTGAAATCCAATGGATTTTCAGTGGTAAAGGTGTGGTTTTGAGGTCCTTAATCAGAGGGGGTGGCCCCCTCTCTTTTGGTTCCTCTTTGCTTGTATTTTTAGCCTTCCAAAAGACCATCCCTCTATGCATTTTTGAGGCTTGGTTCAGTCCTATTTTTGTGACTTCTAGGACCTTCCTTGGCCCTGTCCATGGCTGGTTTGGTCATATTTTTCATGCATCTTGTATGTGTTGAGTAACTCCGTTCATAACTCATCAAAGTAGCATGTGTGCTTAGCTTGTGTGCTTAGCTTGTGTTGAGTCCATTTCAGTGGGTTTTTGGTGATGTTTTACCATGCCATGAATCTGTTTTGGGTTGGCTTTTTCACTCCATGCTTGCATGATGTACTTGTAATGTAAATCCCCTAAACTAGCTTTATATGTTCCATACTTTGCCATGTCATGTTAGCTTGTTTGGTTTACATTTCAGCATGTATTTGGTCATCATTTGGCATGTCATGACCCTATCCATAGTTGGTTTGATCATCCTTTGCATGCTCCATATAGGTGTAGAACAAATCTTGTTTACTAGCCCTTTGTGCATGATGCTTTGACTCATCATCCTAGCATATTTTAGCTTTGCTCTAACATGATTTTATGCTTATTTTGGGCTGCTCTAGGACTGTTTTGGGCTGCCATGGCCATATCACTCATGCTTTGTATAGCTAGAGTGTAAATGCTTAGGCTAGTTTTGGGTTTTGAGGCCCCTACCATGTCATACATGTGATGTTTGCATGCATTGCCCTCATTCCACATGCTATTTCAGTCCATGAAATGCTGTTGTTCACTTGCATTTGACATGCTTTGAATGCTTTATATAGCTTGTGCTTTATGCCTCAAGAATGAGCTTTTGTGCATGCCATTAAGCCTAAGCCTTTGGCTCATCATTTCAGCGCATTTTGGGTCTTATTATACCATGATGTAACTCTGTTTTATGTTGCCCAAGTCATGCCATGTTTGGTTTCAATAGGTGTAGTGTATCGCCTCTTTAAAGCCTTGCATGCTCCATGTTTTTAGCATTGTGTTCTAGCCCGTGTTGGCTAGCTTTGAGCTTAGTTTTGGTCTTGTTTGGACCTGCCCTAGGACTGTTTTAGGTCTCCTTGGCCCTTTGGGGCTTGCCTTGTAGGGCCTTGGCTTAAGTCCCCTTACTTACTTTGAGCTTTGAGCATCATAACATGCTATGCTTGCACTTTTGAGTTGATTTGGCATCACTTTACATGAGATTTCAGAGCTTACCTCATTGTCATATATCCATGTTTGTTGCTCCTTAAGTGTGCTTAAGAGTTTTCCTTTTTGTGCCTTAATACTTGAGCCACTTGGCATGCATGTTTGCCTTGCCATTTCATGCTTTTCATGCCATCAATTTATCACTTTTGGCCACTAATTTGGGCTTAGTTGAGAGCTGCCCACATTAGTTTAAGTCCATCCCTTTTCATGTTGTCGCATGCCTGTCTTGCATATTGTTGTATGCTTGCTCCATCTTTGCATGTTGTCGCATGCTAGCCCCATTACATGTTGTTGCATGTCCATGTTGCATTTTGTCATGTTTTCCAAGGTTGTTGCCTCACATCATGCTTATATGCTTGTTGCATGCTTGAGTTAGTTACATGCTTGCACACTTAAGTCTCATTGCATGTTTGCCATGCTTATGTGCTGCATCGTTGTTTGGATTAAGTGTTAATCTGAGCATGAGGAACGAGGGGCGTTTCATACTCCGAGTGATGGAACGTGTCTCAATTCTTGGTCGCCGAAGCTCTTGATGATTCATGATAGAGTTCTAGGCTTTACTTGTTGTATTTGTGTATTCATTTTCATATTGATTTGCACAAGTTGGATCTTTGGCCATCATCGGGATGCGTGATTGATGGTCGTGGATCCGACTATACCTCTCCCTTGATGTTTTGAGGTGATTTGGGGTGACATAGTGCATATACACCCTTGGGAGACCCTCCAATTTCTCTATTTTGTGCTTTGTTGCAGCTTGGTGTCACAGTACACCAATGGCCAACAATGCACCACTGATGGCCGGCAGGCTCTCATCCTTGGCCGACAGTGCCCTATTGTTGGCCGGCAGTGCCTTTTTCATGGCCGGCAGGCCACTGGGGAACCCTCCAGCAGTGTTTTGGTAAGTTTCAACAACAAACACTGGAAGACACCCTGCAAACAGAGCCTCTAAAGAGCAACCGGAAGGCATTCCGAGGCGAGGAACCAAAGCAAGCATGCATACCTTCCTTCTTCGAACAGAGCTGGAGCATCTTCATTTGTTGCTCTTCACTTGTTATTTATTAGTTAATTTGTTAATTAATTAAAGTTGTGTAAATAATTAGTTGTAGCTAGTTATTCATTTGGTTTTGTAATTAATTAGCTTGTTAGTTAGTTAATTAGGCAGCCTGTATTACTTATTCGGACCCTCCGAGAGAGGGCCAATTGCAATAAGTGTGCGTGTGTGTGATGTATGTCTTCTAACCCCACGTCTTTCTCTCTTTTATTTACCAGCTTACGATGGTTAGATTAGGGCATGTTTCAATTAGCATCCTTATGCTATGCATGTTTGCATCATTCATATGTCTTGCATATACTAGGCTCGGCGCATCATACTAACTGCATTGTATTTCAATTTCAAGTTGAATACGTGTTAGTTGTAGCATCTTATATGCCATCTTAAAACAGCCGAGCCTATTATAGTTGCATTCCTGTTCATTCTCTGTTATCTGGATTCGGAGGTAGGATCATGCATGTGATTACTAACTAGTTTCTGTTTTGGCTCGGAGTACTCGGTAAGTGTTTATGCTTTAGCATCCTTGCATGTGTGTGACTGACTGCCATGATAACATTCTTACCATAAGGCTATTTGCTTAGTTGATATAACTGCCTGAATGCTTGTGAGTGAAGGTTGGATTACTTGAATTGGGATAATTCATTGAAATTCGTGATTTAGCCTACTTGCGAGTAGCAAACTTCAAACCATTTTTCCAAACAAACGGATATGCAATGCTTTGTTCCAAATTAGGTGATCTAGTCTATACTTGTTTTGCTGTGTGCATCACATAGTAAATCTAGGCTAATAACCGGAATAAGAACGCATAATGTTTTCAAAACTTGATATCATGTTTAATAGGGGCCGATCTTTGATCGGGCGAGCGGGGGTGCTCATAGCTGACCTTCCCCAATTGTACCCAAGTTCCCAAGCCGAGGCAACTTTGGTGATGACGGATACGTGGCCTTAGGCAACGAGTCAGGGTTTCCTAAATTTTTCAAAATAAAATATTTAGGTGGCGACTCTGTATCTGGAAAAGCAGTCCATGTTTGGCACTTCTTTCAAAAAATCTGTTTTCAAAAACGATTTACCGGATTTGGACTCTTTGATGATTCATCGGTCTTGCATTGCACTCTGCGAGATTAGATACAGGACCGTGACATTGAGTCCTGAACTGTAGTGAGCCCAAATGAACAAAACGGGATTTCCCTCCCGGGACGTTCGGGGACGTCTACGCACGTGATCATGTTTTGAGAAGCTTTGGTTCAAAGAATTGCATGCATATCATATTCATGGATTATTCTTGAGTTTCAAGTTGAATTTTGTACGATTGACATGTCTTTGGGCTTTGATTTCTTGAAATGATCTTTAATTCATGTTGTTTTAAGGGTCTTCATGTATTTTCTCAAGTTTTGGCCCAGAAAAATGAAATTTGATGCTTTGAAGGTTGAGTTTGAACTTGTAGATCAAATCTGGAAATTCCAGAAATTTGATCAACGCTCGAGCGGGGGATTTCACGCTCGAGCGAGCGCTTTGAGTACGTGCACTTCCGCTCGAGTGACGTGAGTCACGCTCGAGCGTGAAATTCATGTACCCAGAAGTTCATGGGCTCGTTTGGTTTGATTTTCTGAAAAAAATTTGGGAAATTTTCTCTACAAATAAGTTTTCAAAAATAACCAAACCAAACAAATTTTCCCAAAAAAATTTCCCAAAACTTGTAAACCAAACAAGTTTTCCAAACAAATCTCTCTCTCACACACATCAAATCAATCACTTTTTCCAAAACTCTATCTCAAAATAATTTTCCAAAACATCTTTTAAAAAAAACCAAACCAAACATGTTTTCGTACTTTTTATCTCTAAAACACATCTCTCAAACACAAACCAAACATACCCCATATGTTTTGTAGTCCGCTCGAGCGAGGGACTTCCAGCTCGAGCGAAGGTCTAAGTCTTATGCTTGAGCGGGGGTCGAGCATCCGCCGAGCGTGAAATTCAGGCAACCAGTACTTTTGCTAAAATTTACAGTCCGCTCGAGCAAGAGAAGTCACGCTCGAGCGAACCTACACTTCTTGCATGTCCGCTCGAGCCAGGGAATCCACGCTCGAGTGTGGACCCTGTTTTCAGCAAGTTTTGGAAAATGTTTTCAAGTGTATTTTTTGCATCCTCATTCCATCCTAGGCATTCCAAGGCCATGATTAAGACTCCATAATGAGGTTAAAGGCTAGAAACACGCTAAAAACAAAGAAAGTAAGTTATGTATAATGCGAATCGGTGTTTCAAGCGTGTTTTTGTTATGTGTTCGTGTAGGTCACGTGCCATAAACCATTTGATTAGTCTGCTCTGTCTGTCTGCACCCGAAGCCAACTGTGAGTAATAACATAGTAAAGCTATGTTCAACTTTATTTATTTTCTGTATGATGAAATAAGATTTGTTTTTCGAAATGCTATATTCTATACAGTAAATGATTGTCCAATTTCTGACATGTATTCGTGGCATCCTTAGCATC
>NW_021027662.1:316955-333187 GCF_004153795.1 Camellia sinensis | reverse complement strand
CTAACAAGATGCACAAAACAGTGCAATGCAAGAGTGAATGCACAAAGCAGTGCTATACAGGTGCTCAAGAGAGTGCTATACAGGTACACAAGATAGTGCGATGTGGCTAAAGGTGTACAAAATAGTACGAGCAGGGTGAATGCACAAAGCAGTGTGATACAGGTGAGGTGCGCAAGATAGTGCGATGCAATGCACTAACAAATGCAGGTAAGGTACGCAAGATAACGCGATAAAATGTATGCACAATGTAAGTAAGGTGCACAAAATAGTGTGATGCACAAAATAGCGCGAATGAAATGGAATGCACTAACAAATGCAGGTGGGATGCGCAAGATAGCACGAATGATACAATGTAATGCACAAAATAGTGCGATGCACAAGAAAGCACGAAAGTAAATTGCACAAAACAGTGCGATACGCTAAACAGCGCGAGTGTAAACTGCACAAAACAGTGCGATGCGCAAGAAAGTCCAAGTGATTACAAATGCGAAAGTACACAAGACAGTGCGATGCGCAAAATAGCGTGAACCTGAACCTGCACAAAACAGTGCGATGCATAAAACAACGCGAATGATAACCTGCACAAAACAGTGCAATCCGCAAAACAGCGCGAATGATTTGAAATGCACTAAACAGTGCGATACGCTAAACAACGCGAGTGATTCGAAATGCACTAAACAGTGCGATACGCTAAACAACGTGATTGATTTGAAATGCACTAAACAGTGCGATACGCTAAACAGCGCGATTGATTTGAAATGCACAAGATAGTGCGATACGCTAAACAGCACGAGCAATTTGAAATGTACAAGATAGTGCGATAAAATGCACCTTCTATGCAAGTATGAAGGCATTTTCCATGCGAAAGATACGAGCATTTTCTATGCAAGTATGGGGGCATTTTCCATGTATGAAACAGGAGCATATTCTATACAATATTGAAAGCAAGCATATTCTATGCAGAATCGAAAGCAAGCATATTCCATGCAGGAATCATAACTATGCGCAGCAGGCATGCAACAAAAGTATATATGAAAGTTCATATTCTATGCAATAGAGGAGCATCAAATATGTACTCTGGTGCCTCTAGTTTACCTCTTAGAGGACTTTGCAACACACTCAGCTCGAAAAGGGGACACCCTGTTCATATTGGCAAGATGCGACATCTGCATGTGAAACCCTCGGGTGCTGCTTGGACTGCCATTCTGACTTGGAGCAGGCTTACACTTGGGCTCGAGATACACTCATACTCCAGAGAAATGACGAGGTCTGAGAAGGTGCACCTGGAATGCAGTCTCGGAATTTGCTGAAGTTGAAACTCATTAAGATGCTCCAAATTTTCCTCTTTTTTTTTTTCCTTTTGCTTTGCAATCCGGAACCTATATAGCTTCAAATAGGTCCTTGTTCTACTATTCTCACATGACCTGGGTTGAACCCTGCAGTTTATGAAAGAAAGAATCTTTATTTTGCATAAATGTGGAGAATGGCACAGCACCCTGAGCACAAAACGATTTTATTTTTGAATTTGAAATTAAGAAACGAGTTCTTAGCCGGGTATGGAGACGACGACTGGCCACAGCCAAAACGACTCGACAAAGGAAAAACAATGGTAAAACAACCTAAACACATCTGTTGATACTCAAAACAACTCAAAACAAGAATCGAGACAAACAAAGACACAAACTCAACACTCGGATGTGTATCACCAATGGCAAGAGACCTCTCAGTTCGTGAGGAGCCAGTTTCTTCAGGTATTGTTTCCCACCCTTTCTCATTTGTGATTCTCACATCACTCTGGCACTCAATCTCTATTTTTCTGAAAAAACCCTTTTCTCAATTTTTCTCTCATCGCACATCTCTCTATTCTTCAATCTCTCATTTTTTATCCCTCCCTTGGGTGGTTGATGGATAAACAGGAAGTTGCGGGCTCATGCCCCTAGCATTCTGCTAGATTCTCTTTTTTCTGCTCTCAACAATGAACTTTGTCACAGTGGGGTTGCGCTACAACTGGGTTTGTAGCAAATCTGCGGCTAACATCGGTTGATGATGCTCTGCTTGGGAGTTTGGACGTGATCAGATCTGTCCAGATGAGGGAGTGGGATATCTTGATCCATTCCAGTTTGTGCTTCGCACTTGGTTTGATACCTCGTTGCTCGGAGGATGAGAGAGCTTTCAGCCCTTTTGTTGTTAACTTCAGTTGTGCCCTTTTCTGGTAGGTAGAGTGCCCTTCTTGGCAAGTATGGTGCCCTTTCTGGTAAATGCATTAACAACGGGGAAAAGACAGGAAGCCTGACTCAACTGTGCTCCTAGCTCATCATTTTGGTCATTTTTTTATTTTGGTTTTAAAACAATTTTGACCAACATGAAAGTTAGATTAACATGCTTGTTCAAAATCATACAAGTCCGGCTATGAGCACTGAAAATTTTCCTTTTTTGGGTCCAAGAAAATGGTCCAGTTTTGAAAAATGGAATACTTTTCGAGAAAATCAGTCAACCTCTGTAAAAATTCTCAAAAACTATTTTTGCAAACGGCCAATGCTCAACAAGCAAGGAACCTGCTCTTGAGATGCACACCCTCAGATCTGAAGGAAAATTGCCCTTCGTTTGAATGGCACCACGGAACACTGTATGGCTACGGAAAGTTGCCCCTTGTTTGGATAGCACCACAGCGCATTATAAGCAGTCCTCGGAGTGACGATGACAACCGAACTCTCGGATACAGAGAAGGCAAAGATGATCAAAGCCATTACATGGACACAGTCGATTTTGCAGTGTTTTACGGCTAGACTTCAGAATAAAGTTGCCTACGTATCCCAAAGATGGGAATCAAGCCTTGCGTAGTTCGGGGTTAAGGTACACTCGGGTATTAACCCTCTCCTTTTGCGCTCTAACTTTTGCCAAGGCCGCCCTTTCTGGATTTTCAACCTTGCGAGCTTTGTTTTTCTTTTCTTTTCAATTCTTTTCATTTCTTTTCTTCTTTTTTCTTTTTCATCTTTTCTTTTGATTTTCTTTATTTTTATTTTTTTGTATTTTTTCTTTTTCTCATTTTTTTTCTTTTTCTTCTTTTTTCTTGCTCTAACTTTTGTCTGGGTTGCCCTTTCGGGTTTTTTGGCCCAGCGAGCCTCTCAAGGGTAAAAGTGTAACAAGTCCATGCCAAATGGTTTTAGGGTTTTGAAGCCATCCGTATTCAGGAGAGTGGCTGTTGTATTGATTTACAAAAAGATCCATCTTCGGCTATTCGAGCATATCGGACATTTTCGCCCCTAGTTCGAGGGGCGCTTCTGATTTAGCTTTGTAAGCTTCTTCTGATGACGTCTGATCTTCTTGATCTGACTTTCTTGGCCTTTTGTTCGAGGGCTGCTTCAAATTTGGCCACACAGGCCTCACATTGTAGTTGACCGTTGAACATTCTAAATTCAAGTCCAAGGTTTGAAAGTGAGGGGTCGAGTCTCGAGGCTGAGAGCGATCCTAAGCTACACAATCTCAAGTGTGATTCCACACAGGTCTTCGCAGGACCGTGCAAATTTTTTTTTTTAAGAAAGCGACAAATCGCTCGCGCTGTAGAAAGTGTAGAACCAATCTGGATCAAGCTAGGGTCCTTCTCAGTACTCACATTAACAAGCATGATCTCAATCATTAAGGGCTTAGCACGCCTCTCTTTCTCTCAGATGATCAAAATTTGTAAAACCCGAGGAATTCTTTCCTCTTTGTTTTCATCACAATGTTCAAAAAGTTTTTGAAAAACTTAAGTCAATGCAATGATTTCAGAGCACAAAAGAGCAGGTGGAATGCACTGTCATTTCATTCAAGCTTCTGGCATAACTGACGGAAGGTGGAAGCAAATACAAGAGTGTGAAAACTTATGTCGTTTCATTTAGATCTGTTGGCACAACTGGCTCCTCGGTAGAAACAGACTCAAAAGAAAGCAAAAAGACAAACACAAAACAAAAATAGTGACGCCCGAGGTAACACCCCCGGAATCACCTGACTCTAACAAAACAGGATTGACTCGATACAACAAGACAGACCCGAAACAAAAAGACTGACTCAAAACAAAGAGACAGACTCAAAACAACACAACAAAACTGACCTAAATACCCAAGTCAGAAACTAGCATTCGCAAATGATCAAAACAGTGCGTGCCATACGCCACATCTGGAGTAAATCGAGTGCCGCCCGCAGGTGGTTCATCCCCTGATCACATCACATTATCCCCCAAGTTCACTGACCCGGTGTCGATAGACTTTGCAGGACCCGGCGCGACGATGATTCCATTGTCAATCAGATCTTGTATTTCATAGCGGAGATGGTAATAACTATCAGTGCCATGACCGGTTTGTTGATGGAAGGCGCAGTACTTGGCCGGATCATGGGAGGGAGGAAGTTTATCCGGTAGTGGCCGCAACTCCAGGGGTTTCAGATCCCCCTTTCTGATCAGGACCCATAAGGCCGCTGATAGAGACATGTATAGTGGGGTGAACACCCTCTGACCCCGAGATGGGTGTTTTGAGGTTAGTGGCTTTTTGCTGGATGCACCAGCAAAGGGATTGATAGGCGCTGCCTGGGTTTACTGATCTCTTCTGAGCACGGGATTAGAGCTAAAAGGAACATTCCTGGTACAACGGCCCTTCTCCCGGTTTGCCCCTTGATTCAGATTGCTCTCATTCTGAGTGGCGAAAGTGTCATCCACAGTTTTTGCAATAACTGCGAGTACTTGTTGTTTGTTCAGCCCTTTGGCTTTCAAAGCCTCAATATACCACTGAACGTGTTCATGGGGACCAATGCCTGCCCCTACCTTGTTCTTACCACTTGCCTCCACTTTGCCAAGGGATTGGCCTTCTTCCAATGCAACCCATCCCAAGGTTGGGGAGCCTTTAGACATGAACTCCCTGGTACGTGACGTGGTCAATGATGGGGCCAAAACCCCAAAGGCTAAATCTGCCACAGTTCTCCGAAGATTTTCGAACATTCTCATCAGCTCAGAAGTAGTGGGCTCATGGGTTTGAGATGATTAAGGTCCGGGTGCATCCATCATGCATAAGTCCATGCTGACTGGAATGAACACCTCAGGTTTGGGTAAATGGGCTAGGGTGGTGTATACGCTGGGGTCGTAAGGGACAGCCAGTGTGTGGATTAGGTTGAGATGTGGATGAGGTACTTGGTCATTGGGGGCTGAAAGTGGAGCTATCGTCCAGTTGTCGATGAGATTTTGGACCTCATGACGAAGGCGGTAGCAACGGTCGGTGCCATGACCGCGCTACTGATGGTACATACAGTACTTGGAGGGGTTATGTCTGGCTGGGAGTGGGACAGGTAGAGGTTGAGAATTGAGGGGTTTGAGATACCCTCTTTCCATCAAGACCTTTAGTGCGCTAGTCAGGCTCATATAGAGGGGGGTGAAAGTTCTGCCTTGAGCTCGGGCTGGGCTAGCGGTTTGTAGGCTTGGATTGGCAAAAGGGTCGGTTGTGGTGACTGTATTGATTTCGGTGGGTTTGGGAATAGTGCTACTACCAGCATTGGTGCTTCCTGCAATCGCCCTCCTTGTCGGTTCACTTGTTTTGGGAATGATCGCGCTGTTGAACGCATTCTCGACCTGAACCCCCAATTCATGCAAACTTTTGAAAGTGAACAGTGGAGCGACTATCAACTTTTGCAACATATCATGCTCGAGGTTTCGCACCATCATCTGCACTTGATCCCTCTTAGAAGGGCGACGATCTGTCATCTGTGCTGCCTTTGCTCTCCATCTCGCAACAAATTCCACAAAAGGCTCTGTTGGGTTCTGGCGGGTTGTTTCAAGTTCTTGCATGGTCATTTCAACTTGGGTGTTATATGAATACTGATCAACAAAGGCCTCAGCCAGTTCTTCCCAGTTTTGCTTCACTTTATCTTCCAACTTAGCGTACTAAGTGGCTGTTACACCCAACAGGGTTCTTCCATACAGAGAGAGTTTCTGTGGCTTAGTTAGACCCATTGGCTTCAGGACATCCAAGAAAAGTCGGATATGTACCATTGGATCTCCATACCCGTCGAAACGGTCAATATATGGCATTTTGAATCTGTCTGGAAGCCGTACGGCAGCCTCGGTATGCCCATCCTCAATGTCGAAAATGAAGTTAAGGCCCTGTGCCTTTTTGAATTGCTTCTCAAGGCTCGCAATTTTCACTGTAGTCGGATTGAGCTCATTAACATCAAGGGAATAAAGCCTCTCATTAGGCTGCACTAGGGGTTTGAGCACCTGAGCATGAGTCAACCTTTCTCGAGGATTCGGACACTGCAGATCTTCAACTGGCGGAAGTGGGTCAAAGTTTGGCTGGGGTCCCAAAGCTGGATGTGAGGCAGATGCCCCAGATGGGCGTTGCGTTTCAATACTGGTCTCAGCCTGCATGGCAGTTCCCTGATTTAACGCTGCTATCACAACCACAAATTCTTCCGAACCCTGTGCCATCACAGTCTGCTGAGTCCGAACAAAGGTGATGTGACTGGCGACTGACAGATCAGATGAACCGGTGAGCCCTGACTAGCCTTTCTTTGCCTTGCCTCAGCGAAAGAACACTGGTTGCCCTTGAATTGAATTTCTGACCTAACAAAGTCTATCAGCACTAGTCCAATGTACCCAGGGGATATCGGAGCCTTCTGAAGCTATGGTTCTAGGACTACCCTAGCAAAAGAGAAAACATAGAGCATTTCAGCCTGATTTCACTAGAATGGGCATGAGCATAGCTGAATGACTGTACTTTTTACTGAATTCTACCCCAAAATTCTGCTTGTAAATCGATACCCTCAGGTAAAACTGATTCCCCAAATACTGATGCCCACAGGCTTGATACCCAGACTTGTAAACTGTTGCATGCACTCCCTGTAGAGATACACTCTAGAGCACATAGCAAACAAGTGAGAGCCAAAACACCTCGATGTTGGTGTAGGGTTTCCCTGTCCTATTTTGTCAGGAGCTAGGGTTTCACTATGCACGCAGCGGTTTCAAACAACCTACAATCGGGTAAGCAACCTGTCCTAGTTTGGAATGGTCACTATGAATTCCGAATATGCACTAGGTCGAATGGTCAAAGAGGGTGCCCCGGTAAAACTCGGGTTTGTGCTCCCATACTGGCAGAGCCTATAACCTGTTAGCCTTATGGCATGCTTTGACAAAGCAAGCCTCCGGCAAACCGTTCAGGAATAGCAGATGGCAAACACGGTGTCCTAGGCTCACCAATGCCCATGCAATGCAAAGAAGCGCATAAGTGTAGTCAAAACAGGATATCAGGCGTTTGAGTCAAGTTTTCTAAACTCTCCAGCAGAGTTGCCAGAAACTGTAGACGTCCCCAAATGCCCTTGGGCCTGATGCTACAGTTCAGACTCGATTTGTGTCGGTTCTTAATCTGATCTCATAATGTGCAATGTGAGATTGATAAATTACCAAAGAGTCCAAATCTGGCAAATCATTTTTGGAAAATAGATTTTTGTAAAGAAGTGTCAAACATGGACTGCTTTGCCAGATACAGAGTCACCACCTAAATATTTTATTTTTGGAGAATTTAGGAAACCCTAACTCATTTGCCTAAGGCCACGTGTCCGTCATCACCAAAGTTGCCTCGGCTCGGGAACTTGGGTACGATTGGGGAAGGTCAGCTATTAGCACCCCCTCTCGCCCGATCCGAAGATTGGCCTCTACTAACCATGATATCTAGTTTTCAAAACATTATGAATTCTTATACCAGTTATTAGCCTAGAATTACTATGTGATGCGTATAGCAAAACAAGTCAGAACAAAGCATCGCATTTCCGTTTGTTTGGAAAATTGTTTGAATTTTGCTACTCGCGAGTAGACTAAAATACGGATTTCGATGAATTATCCCAATTCAAACAATCCAACCTTCACCCATAGGCATTCATGCAGTTATATCACATAAGCCTATAGCCACATGGTAAGCATGCTATCATGTTAACATTCACACTCATGCGAGATGCTAAAGCATAAATACTTACATCGTACTCCGTGCCAAAATAGTGAACTAGTTAGTAATCATATGCATGATCCTAATTCATGTTAAGGTAGCTAATGTATCTTATACAAAATGTCACTAGAATAGGCTCGGCTAATCTATGAATGGCATGTGAGATGCGACAGATAACATGTATTCAAGTTTGATTTGAAATACGATACAGTTAGTATGATGTGCCGAGCCCGGTGCATGCAAGACTGATGAATGATGCAAACATACGAGCATAAGTATGCTAATTGAAACATGCCCTAATACTAACCATCGAAAGCTAGTAAATAAAAGGGAAGAAAGACGTGGGGTTGGAAGACATACACACACTCACGCACACTTATTACACAATTGCCCTCACTCGGAGGGTTCGAATAAATATTACAAAACAAATAAATAATTAACTCTTCTAACTAATTAAATATTACATATCTTCTATTTAATTAACAAATTAAATGCAGAAAGAGGATGGCTGCAGCCCCGCCTCGGAATGCTAGGATGATGCATGCTCGACTCGCCCCGCCTGGAAACCCGTGCCATGCCACTGTTGCCTCTGTTTACATTGCCTTGCTCCTCTGAAAATTCTGAAAGTCCCCAGACCCATTTTGAATCACCCTCTGAGTGCTCTGGGGGGTCACCGGCCACAATTCAAGTTCACCGGCCATGGGGATGGGCTTATCGGCCAAAAATTACACCACCGGCTGGATATTGATGGTCGGTCGGCACTGTATGTGGCCGGCCGGCCATTTCTTCCTGCAGAAACCCTTGAAGAACACTTGAAGAACAACAAGTGCAGCCACCTTCTTCTGATCAAAATCAGCTCAAAACTTGAAGAACAAACCCTCAACACCTCCAAAGTCGAAGTATGGTGTAATACTATGTGTTCTAGTGCAAAACTAAGAACAAACTACACTTTTAGGCCCTCAAACACACACAAATCAAGAGACAGAGGGAGATATAGAGAGATAGTGATATATATCAGAGATATATGTAATTAGGTCTGGTTTTGCTAAACCTCTTCAAAGGAGAGAGAAGGTCTCCTTATATAGACAAGGCAATGGTGCTAAGCTTCTTAGAGAAGCTAATATAAAAGGGTCAAGGGGGTCAAGCTTCCAAGGGAAGCTAACCGAAAGGTCCAAGCTTCTTGAGGAAGCTAAGAGAAAAGGTCAAGCTTCCTCAAGAAGCTAGACCAAAAGAGGTCAGGCTTCCATGGGAAGCTTGAGTGAAAGGGTGCAAAGGTTCAAAATAGCCACACACGTGTATGGGGGGGAGGGTCCATGCACTCCAGCTGGCTTGCACCATCCCTGAAAAAGGCAAGAAGGAGATACCGGCCAGAAAAGGAGACAATCGGCCAAATAAATGGTCGGCCGGCTACTATAAATGGTCGGCCTGCTATTTTGCTGGCTGGCCGGCTAAATTGGTGGCTGGTACATGGCTGGCAAGGCCAAAAAGTGGTTGGTGGATGTCCAAATTGAAGCCCCAGAAGTTAGCTTTCCAATGGTGTAAACCTTGCATTAAAATTCCTCCTGTACAAAAAGTTATGCCCATTTTGGTGAAGCCGCGCAGATTCGATCCAATCGGATTGATCCCCTACTTCAACCAACCATATCTCCCCCACCCGGACTTGGCTTTAGGAGATTCTTGAGTACAAAATGAAGTCCCAGAAGTAAGATTTCCAATGGTGCTGGCCTCATAGCAAAAATCCAAGTATGCAAATGAATAAGCCCGATTCAGCGAGGGCTGTTCGACTCTCTCTCCTACCCGGATCCTTGCCAAACTTCTTCTCCAACTTGGTTTCTCCCCTCTTCTCCTCTTTTCTTCAATTTCAAACCCTAAACAAGGTGTTTTGAAAGACTTTTCAAAGATTTCATCTCTCTTTCATTAATTTCCACTTTGTCCTTGCTCAGTTTACCGAAAAGCGCAACATTTGCCAAAATGCGTGCCTCGAAACATCGCAGAAACTTTATTTCAAAAATGTTTTGAAAGAGAGGGTTTTAAGGTCTAAAAATCATTCAAAATAGTTTTGGTCCAAAAGGGGTGTGAAGTTGGGATTTGGCTCTCTCCTTGTCAAAGAGATTGAACCTTTGCCCTGCACATCTTTCATCACCAAGCTAACCATCAGTAGCGCCCAAGTCATAAGGGCGGTCAAAAATGGGGTGTCTACAGTTACAACAAACCCTCTCCCACCGCACAACCAAGCTCCACCTCCCAAAAGAATCAACTTTATCCAGACTGGGGTCGTGGCTTACGATCCCAGCATATATATCACCCCTTCCCACCTACCTAAGGCGGAGGTGTTCCTTCCTGACTGCACTGACTTGTGCATGTTGGACATCTCCAGAACCCAACCTGAACCAATGATGGTGACTATCGAAGACAGAACAGGGGAAGTTTCAGAGGAGAATGGGGTTGTTGAGCCAGAATTTGAGGAATCTGGGAGTTTCGTTGAAAAGGTATACAGTCCGAGTGACTACATTTTGTCGGCAAGCCAGGATAGATCAAGTGTGGAATTGCCGACAGGGGTAGAGCTGTGTGTGATCCAAGGGGATGGATTTGGACAGAGGACAGATGGTTTGACGGCTGTGGAAAAGGACCTTACCAACCTCCAGTTTTTCAATGACCAAGATCCATGGGATGCAGCAGTCAACTGGTTTGATTATGAGGAATCGACAGATGCTACCAAATGGCTGGATGATCAACCGGATGTTGTGGAAGAGTTCCAACCAGAACGAGGCCTGACAGGGGCGAGAATGTCAGTGACGGCCAGAAGGGTCGAAGAGGAGAGCTCATCGCCGGAGAACACCGGTGTTGAGAATTTCGCTCAGGATCGAAGCATTTTGAATACGGGAATTATTGAACAGCCAGTTGTACTGACATAGTCAGAACAGGAAAGGTTAGAGGATTCTGAGAGAATCAGGAAAGCTAAAGCCCATGTGGGAACTAAAAGTGCTACGTGTACAAGGACGGAGAATGCTGCGAGCATGTGGACGGAAAGTACTGCGAGTGTGATCATACTGGAGTCGGACAGGTGTTTGTCGGCTGCCGATGGAATGTGGTGGGAAGATGACGATCTATGTCTTGCCCACACGGATGAGGATTGGAGAAGTAACCAGCCAGACGATACCTGGTACATCGGCGAGGTCGATCATATGACAAGTAGTGGATGGTATTTCAAGCCTCCACATCTAGATCAGCCAGAGGCGTCTGAGAAGGATAAGGAAGCTGAAAAACAAAAGGAGAAGTTACTTGAAGATGAGGTTGTGCTCAAACAGCTTAAAAAGATACAAGCAGACATCTCTATTTTGGGACTGCTTATGGCATCGCGAGTGCATCGACAAGCTGTCTTATCGGCCATGGACAAGGCCAAGCTCTCAATAGACACCACGCCTGAACAGCTGGTGGGCTTAGTTTTTCCGGAAGGAGCTACCCCGATGTTAACTTTCTCCGACAAGGAATTGCCACCTGAGGGTGTGAATCACAACAAGCCACTCTACATCTCTGTGGAGTGTAGAAATAAATGGATACCGGTGGTTCTTATTGACACAGGGTTGGCCATCAATGTGTGTCCAGCAAGGACTGCCTATGCAATCGGTTTAAAGACCGCAGACTTTGTGCCGACAGCCCAAGTGATTCAGGCATATGACAACACAAGCAGAGAAGTCATGGGGACAGTGAAAATTCAGACCAAGGTTGGGCCGGGGCAGCATGAAATTGACTTTCACGTCCTAGAGGTTCCCACCACTTTCAATCTACTCTTGGGGCGGCCGTGGCTGCAACAAGTGAAGGCAATTTCTTCTACCTTGCATCAGATGGTGAAATACCCCCATGGAAAGGGAGTAGCCATTGTTTTTGGAAATTCGTCAATCCATCTACCGCCGGAAGTATCTACGCCAGTTTTAGAAATTGAGCACGGTATGGAGGATGTGTTCGTGTCGGGTTTTACCCTAGCCGAGGCTCAGGTTGTGCAAAACATCATGGTTGTTAATGAGGGGTTGTATGTCAGTGCTCAATCAGTATACCTCATGAATAAACTCCAACACATCCCTGGGATGGGATTAGGAAAGAGTAGCCGGAAGGGCGTCGCAGCATTGGCTGAAGTGCCACACAACCCACATACCTTTGGCTTGGGTTATCTACCCACCAAAGAGGATTGGATAAGGAAAGGCAAGGAGATGGTTGGGAGAGCCAGAGTGAAGCAGGCGGGGAAGCCTTTTAAGTTAATGCACCGACCCATCCAGGGTACCCTAAACGGACGCTTCGTCCGGGAAATGGAGGACTTTCCGTTTTGTCGCTTCCCAAAGCCATGGTTGAACGAGGAGAGGGAGCGCGTGCCGGGGTTTGAGATCTTCTTCGACTTACAGTTATCCGGGGATGACGTTGCCGAAGAGCAGACGAACCCCTTAGCTGAGGCTGAGCAGAGCAAGAAATTGGAGTCTGAGGACGTTGAAATTGAAATGGGGGTAGCACTGGCTTGTCTACTTTCAGATCCTCTGATCGAACAGAAGTGCTTGGGGGATAACTTCTCGGTGTCCATGATCAGGAATGAAACGGCTGCGGACCTACCAGCAAACATTTTGGATGCATCTATCGCACCTTCTCTCATTTGGCAGTACGAGGAGGGATTTTTGTCAAGCAGCACCGGGTCAGGTAGTGAGCCGGAATCTGATTCCACCGAATCTTGTGAGTTGGAATCAGGTTCCAGCTCGACTGAGTTTGAGTTCGGTATTCCTGGGGGTGACAACCCAGATGCCACAGTCCTGTCCAGGTCGTCTTTTTCTTTCTCTTTTGAGTCTGTTGTAACCGAAGAATCAGACGATTTGGATGTGCTTAATGAGAATGATGTGGCTGTAGTTTCTGAGTACTTTTCTGTGCCTTTGATTTATTGTATTGATGAGAACTTTCAAAATTTTGATGAAAACGACGAGGAAGAAATTCCTCCGATTTTACAACGCTTAATTGAACAAGAGCATGAGAGATTCGTTAAACCCTTAGTGGATGAAATCACTACTGTGAATATTGGTACTGAAAAGGACCCGTGGCTGGTCCAGATCGGGTCCACGTTGTCTTCAAAGGAACGCAAGCGCTTAGTCACTTTATTAAAAGATTTCAAAGATGTTTTCGCATGGTCTTACGAAGACATGCCTGGAATCGATCCTGAGATTGTACAACACTGGATCCCTCTTGATCCCGATGTAGCAAGTCCGTGAAGGGGACCTCGCTGCTACAGTTCGGACTCGCGATTTTGTTTGTCGCGGTTCTTCATCTGAAACAAAGAGTCCAAATCTGGCAAATCGTTTGAGAAAACAGATTTTTTGAAAAAGTAGTGCCAAACATGGACTGCTTTGCCAGATACAGAGTCGCCACCTAAATATTTTTAAAATGGGGAAATTTAGGAAACCCTGACTCGGTGCCGAAGGCCACATGTCCGTCATCACCGGAGTTTGTCTCGGCTCGGGAGCTTGGGTACGATCGGGGAAGGTCAGCTATGAGCACCCCCTTTCGCCCGGTCTGAAGACCGGCCTCTACTAACCGTGATATCCGATTTTGAAAATGTTTATGTGTTCTTATTCCATTTATTAGCCTAGAATTACTATGTTATGCGCGCAGCAAACAAGTATAGACTAGATTTCCTAATTTGGAAATAAACATTGCATATTCGTTCGGTTTTGAAAAAGGTTTTGGATTTGCTACTCGCAAGTAGGCTAAAACACGGATTTCAATGAGTTCTTCCAACTCAAACAATCCAACCTTCACCCACAGGCATCCAAGCAGTTTATAACACATAAGCATCTAGTCACATGTTAAGCATGTTGTCATGGCAATATTCACACTCATGCGATATGCTAAAGCGGAAATACTTACATCGTACTCCGTGCCAAAACAAAGAACTCGTTAGCAAACATGCATGATCCAAGTCCATGTTAAGTGCCTAATGCATCGCATACCAAGTGTTGCTAGAATAGGCTTGGCTATCCTAAACATGGCATGTGAGAATGCACAACTATCACATATTCAGTTTAGAATTTGAAGTACAAATGCAGTTAGCGTGATGTACAGAGCCTAATGCATGCAATACAAATGCATGAATGCACACATGCATAGCATAAGGTATGCTAAATTAAACGTGCCCTAATCTACCATCATAAGCAGGTAAATAAAAGGGAAGAAAGACGTGAGGTTGGAAGACATACACACACTCACGCACACTTATTACAGATTTACCCTCACTCGGAGGGACCAAATGAATATTACAAATTAATTAACTACGCAAGCTAATTAAATATTACAAATTAATTTAATTAATTAACAAATTAAATAAACTAAGAAAAGCAGGAAAAACACCTCGGGAAACGCGCCGCCATGCATAGGCTGCCTCTGTTTTCCTTCCTTCACTCCTCTGGAGGCTGTCAAAACCTCAGGATTGCATCCCTGGACACTGGGGAGTACCACCGGCTGAATGAAATTGCCACCAGCAGTGTGGTATGGCCATCGGCACAAGATAAATCTGTCGGCAGAGAAAATATTGCCGGCCGGCACCTTACACTGCCGGTCGGCAGAATGTTCCTGCAGAATCTGCAAATGACAGCAACAGAGGGCAAGGCAAAGCATGGCAGCACAATTCAAGGCATATATGCACCAACCATGTCCCTTATCATGATAATGACTCAAAGGGGCATGTGCCTCGATTCTCGGACCACCAATCATGCATTTCCATGCATGATGGCCCAAAGAATCAAGTATGCAACTTTGATTTCAAATGCATGCAAACCAAATCAAACCAAAGTCCTAATCCCCATCACCAAATCAAGGGACAAGGAATGCATGCAAGATGCAATGCAGCCTAAGCATACAATCTAAGGATGCAACATGGCATGGCAACTAACTTATGCAAGCATGCAAGCATACATATGGGAATGCAAATGGAGGGAAAGATGGTCTTAAACATGGATTAGGCAGCTCTAAATAGGCCTAAAACAGTAGCCATAGTGCCACAATGAGGGACCAAATACGCATGGATGCTAAACACACATGCACACATACACATGTTATGGTCCAAACCTTAGGCACAAATTAGA
Organism: Camellia sinensis; assembly: GCF_004153795.1. Taxonomy (NCBI): domain Eukaryota; kingdom Viridiplantae; phylum Streptophyta; class Magnoliopsida; order Ericales; family Theaceae; genus Camellia; species Camellia sinensis. The sequence goes on along the minus strand of NW_021027662.1, from coordinate 318,117 downwards.
CAACCCTCAAGCACACTTGAAAGGGACAATCATGGACTAAAAGTATGCAACATAAGCTCTGAAAATCATGCTAATACATGGTGCCAAACCAAGCAACAAATTAAGCCAAGCATGCACCAAATGGCCTAAGTGTTCAAAGCAAATCAATGGGGCGTTGAACTACACTTAACAAGACCAAACATGGCATGAAAGGAAGGACCAAAATCAGAGGTTTAGCATGTTAAAACAAAGCTAAAGGACTACTTAGATGGCATCTAAGTGACTCAAAAACAAAGGCATGCATAAACACCAAAACATGGAGCATTGCTACACAAGCTTAAGAGGCATTAAAGATGCATGCAAGGCAATCAAACAAGCATGGAAATGGGACTGAAATAACATATAAAGTGACCCCAAATCACAAAATCAATGCAAAGATGTCATGCTATACATCCATATGCTCAAGGCCAACAAGCCTAAATACAAAGGAGCTATATGATGCATGCCAAATTCGACCCAAACAACCTAGGACAGACCTAGAACATGGCAAAACATGCACAAAATCTTCACAAGACTAAGCCTAAAACATGCTCCAACAAAGGCTAACAACCTAAGACATGTTAAGGCATAACAAGGCATTACAAGGTAACTATGCTAAGCATGCATGGGGTACCAAAACCAACTTAAAATCATGTTATATTATGGATATATAAGCATGAAAAACAAACCAAACATGCTCAACACACACTCAAGCATAATGCTCTCTCAAGAGGCCAAAATATGCCCTTTTCAAAGACAACAAGGAGAGGGGGTGGCCCTCTCCTTCTTGGGACTTCAAAGCATCATCTTCACCACTGAAATCCCTCAAGATTTCAGTGGTGAAGAGACCCCAACACCAAAATCCCGGAGCTAGCACAAAATGGCCCAAAATGAGGCCTTTCAAGGCCTAAGGGGGGGTCAACCACCCTCAAACAACAAAACACTCTAAATAAACAATAAAGAGGGCCTAAAAACAGAACTTTTTTATGTTATACAATAAGCACAAAAACAGCTCTAAGATAGGTGTAGTACAAATGCATGGATGCACGCATGCATAGCATAAGGTATACTGAATTTAGACATGCCCTAATCTACCATCATAAGCAGGTAAATAAAAGGGAAGAAAGAAGTGAGGTTGGAAGAC
>NW_021027662.1:285771-316905 GCF_004153795.1 Camellia sinensis | reverse complement strand
GGCCAACACTTAAGCACAAAGCAAGCCACATTCAAGCACACTTGAAAGAGGCATTCATGGACTAAAAGCATGCAACATAAGCTCTGAAAATCGTGCTAATACATGGTGCAAACCAAGCAACAGATTAAGCCAGGCATTGCACAAATGGCCTAAGTGTTCAAAGCAAATCAATGGGGCGTTGAACTACACTTAACAAGACCAAACATGGCATGAAAAGGAAGGACCAAAATCAGAGGTTTAGCATGTTAAAACAAAGCTAAAGGACTACTGAATGGCATCTAAGTGACTCAAAAACAAAGGCATGCATAACCCGAAACATGGAGCATTGCTACACAAGCTTAAGAGCATTAAAGATGCATGCAAGGCAATCAAACAGCATGAAATGACTGAAATAACATAATAAGTGACCCAAATCACCAAATGATGCAAGATGTCCATGCTACACATGCAACATACTCAAGGCCAACAAGCCCAAAATACAAAGGAGCTATATCAAGCATGTCAAAATCAACCCAAACACTTATGGACAGACCTAAAACATGGCAAAAATATGCACATAATCTTCACAAGACTAAGCCTAAAACATGCTCCAACAAGGCTAACAACCTAAGGCTATTAACGGCATAAACAAGGCATTATGGCAACTATGCTAAGCATGCATGGAGTACCAAAACCAACTTGAAAATCATGTTATATTATGGATATATAAGCATGAATAGCCCAAACATGCTCAACACACACTCAACATAATCCTCACCTTCCTCAAGAGCCAAAATTAGCCTTTCAAAGGACAACAAGGAAAGGTGGTGGCCCTCTTCTTCTTGGGACTTCAAGGCATCATCTTCTCACTGAAATCTCTCAAGATTTCAGTGGTGAAGAGACCCCAACCAAAATCCCGGAGCTAGCACAAAAATGGCCCAAAATAAGGCCTTTCAGGCCTAAGGGGGTCAACCACCCTCAAAAACAAAACACTCTTAATAAACAAATAAAGAGGGCTAAAATAGAACTTTTTTTATGTTATAAACAATAGCCAAAACAGCTCTAAGATAGGTAGAAAATCAATGCAAAATTGGGGAAAAAGGTGTACAGTTTCTTACCTTGATAGATCCCTTCACAAATGGTGCTCCAATGGCCTCCTTTAGCTTGAATCCATGCCCAAAACTTCAAAACCAGTCCTTTAGAACCTCAAGAGCAAAGGAAGGTGAAACACTAGTGGTTGTGTGCAATATAAGACACAAAACACCTAGTGTACAAAATGAGAGGGAAAGAGAGATAGAAAATGTATCTAACTCAAACCCTATGAAACCAAGAACTCAACAATGGCTGTTTTTGGCTCTCCAAAATCATCTCAAGCTCTCCCTCCTCAAGCCAGAGACAAGCCCTCTCTATATGTCTTGTAAAGCTTACAAGACAAGCTTTTACAAGAGGGAGATCCCTCCATACACGTGTATGGAGGGATGCAGGGAGCAAAAGCAAGACAGCTGTCTAAAAACATCTGCAAAAGCAGATGAACAGCAATCGGCCGGCCAAAAATGCCATCTTGGCCAAAAAGAGTACCGACCGGCACAAAATAGTGCTGACCGGCAACAAAAAGTGCCGGCCGGCAAACTATATTGACGGTGGAGACAAAAACCAGCCGGTGGCCTCTAGCCACTGCCGGTGGTGGGTGGGGATGGTCTACAAGCCCTACCCTGCCTCTCAAGGGCAAGACACAAGTGTTTGGTGCAAAACCAGACACTAAACAGCCGAGTTCGGGGATCCTGAGGCAAGGCGCGCGAGCCGAGGCCTCCGGGAACTCCAAACGAACACAAACATGGATGATCACCGAGTGTTCAAATGGTGACGTCCAAGTCTTGAGGACGGTCAAAAATGGGGTGTCTACACCCGAGACCCGACCCATCAAGCAAAAACTCAGAAGGATTCGCCCGGACTGGGCTATCAAGATTAAGGAAGAGGCCACCAAGCAAATTGACGCAGGCTTCCTGTTGGTATCCGAATACCCGACTTGGTTGGCCAATATCGTTCCAGTGCCGAAGAAGGATGGCAGGATCAGGGTATGCGTGGATTTCAGGGATTTGAACAGAGCCAGTCCGAAGGACGACTTTCCTTTATCGCCTATCGATGAGTTAGTAGACTTCACAGCGGGGCATGGTTTGCTTTCGTTCATGGATGGCTTCTCAGACTACAATCAGATAGTGATGGCGCCTGAAGATCGGGAGAAAACTGCTTTTCACTACCCCGTGGGGGACATACTACTACAGAGTAATGCCGTTTGGGTTGAAGAATGCTGGAGCTACATATCAACGGGCCGCGACCACAATATTACATGACATGATCCACAAAGAGGTAGAGGTGTATGTGGATGACGTGATTGTCAAGTCCAAAGAAAGGGAGGGCCACTACACCGCTTTGCAAAAGTTCTTCCAAAGGATCAGAGAATTTCAGTTGCGGCTGAATCCTCAAAAGTGTACGTTTGGCGTTACAGCGGGAAAAATGCTGGGGTTTCTGATTACACAGAGAGGTATCGAAGTCGACCCTTCCAAAATCAAGGCCATCTTAGAAATGCCACCACCAAGGACTAAAAAGGAGGTGCGAGGCTTTCTGGGTAAAGTGCAATTCATAATACGGTTTATCTCAAAATTTACCTTGACTTGTGAACCACTTTTTGGCCTCCTGATGAAAGGAAAGAAGTTCCAATGGGACGGTCGATGCCAAGCTGCTTTTGAACAGATCAAGGAATACTTATAGAACCCACCTGTGCTGTCACCGCCTGATCCGGGGAAGCCGTTGATTCTGTATCTTTCAGTAACTGAGACTACAATGGGTTGTATGCTCGCGCAAGAATCAGAGGACAATGTGGAGAGAGCCATCTACTATCTGAGCAAGAAGATGCTAGAGTATGAGACTCGCTACACACCACTGGAAAAGGCTTGCTTAGCCTTGGTATGGGCTACTAGGAAGCTGCGGCACTACCTATTAGCTCATTCCGTAATATTGGTTTCACGACTGGATCCCATCAAATATCTTTTCGAGAAACCAGCACTTACAGGTAGGCTGGCTCGTTGGTTGCTGTTGCTTTCCGAATTCGATCTGAAATATGTGACGCGCAAGTCAGTCAAGAGAAGGGCAGCAGCAGAATTCTTAGCCAATCATCCCGTGGAAGGAGGTGAAATAGTTGAGTATTTATTCCCAGATGAGGCCATTTTGCATATCGGAGACGAAACTTGGACGATGTACTTTGACGGAGCGTCAAACTAATATGGGTATGGGATAGGGGTGTTGCTGATAGCACCCGACCATTCCCATATCCCTTTAGCATTTAAACTCCGATTCAAAGTCTCGAACAACAAAGCATAATATGAGGCATGCATTACCCGTCTAGAAGCAGCCCTGGAACTAGGGGCAAGACGGTTGGACGTCATTGAGGACTCGAACCTTGTTGTATCCCAAGCTAAGGGGGATTGAAAAGTCAAAGAAGAAAAGATGATAATGTACCATCAGACCTTGGACCTGTTGGTTCCTCGGTTTGAGAAGCTAAACTTCACTCATCTACTAAGAGAAAACAATAGGTTTGCAGATTCGCTTACAACTCTATCTTCCATGATAGACATCCCGTTTGGAGTCTGGATGCGTCCGATCATCATTAACCAAAAATTTGCGCCGGCATACGAATCAATTGCTGCCATAGATGAGGATAAAAGGAAGCATATCCGCCAGGGGCAAATGCCAAGGATAAAAGGGCAATCAGAAGAATGGCCGTTTAGTTCATCATCTGCGGGGGTAAATTGTATAAGAGAGGTTATCTGGGAATGCATAAGCTGTGTGTGGAAGCCGAAGAATCGAAGCGCCTAATGGAGGCCATCCACGGAGGAGAATGTGAGGCGCATATGAACGGGGTAATGTTAGCTCGGAAGATCCTCAGACAGGGTTACTATTGGTCTACCATGGAAAAGGATTGTATCGGCTTTGTTCGGTGATGCCACAAATGTCAGATCCATGCAAACCGCATGAACATCCCGCTGTCGAAGTTGTACAACATGACTTCGCCATGGCCATTTTTAGTTTGGGGAATCGATGTGATCGGGGCTGTTACTCCAAAGGGGCCGAATGGGCATGAGTTCATCCTGGTCGCAATAGATTATTTTACAAAGTGGGTCGAGGCCCAATCTTATGCGATGTTGAAGGCTTCACACGTTGCAAAGTTTATCAGGAACAACATAATCTGTCGCTACGAGATTCCGAACGAGATTATTTCAGATAATGGTTCCCACTTCAAGAAGGAAGTGATTGACTTGTTGGAAAAATACAACGTGGCTTTTCACAAGTCATCCACCCATCGGCCGCAGACCAATGGAGCGGTTGAGGCCGCAAACAAGAACATCAAACACATATTGCAGAAGATGGTGGAAACCTACCGGGATTGGCCAGATAAGCTGCCGTTTGCTCTATGGGGCTACCGAACTTCAATTAGAACTTCTACTGGGGCGACTCCATATTCGTTGGTTTATGGGATGGAGGCCGTTCTACCTATTGAAATTGAGGTTCCGTCTTTGCGAATACTGGCTGAGTGTTAGATAGCCGAAGCAGATTGACAGCAGAGCAGATTTGAAGAACTCATGCTCTTTGATGAGAGAAGAATGAAAGCACTGTACCATGTTCAAGGTTATCAACTCAGAATTGCCAGGGCTTTCAACAAGAAAGTTAAGTCCAGGAATCTAAAGGAAGGAGATTTGGTGCTCAAGGATAATCGAGCTCCCATCCATGACCCTAGGGGCAAGTTTAGACCCAATTGGACTGGCCCTTACATCATCAAGTCTATCTGGTCAGGTGGAGCTGTGGTTCTGATGGACCTAGATGGCCTAGAGTTCTCACAGTCGATCAACATGGACAAGTTGAAGAAATATTACCCCTGAGAGGCTCGCCAGGCCGAAAACCCGAAAGGGCGACCTAGGCAAAAGTTAGAGCATAGAAAATTTGAAATTATAAAAACTGAGCTCGCAAGGTTGAAAACCCGCAAAGGGCGGCCTTGGCAAAAGTTAGAGCGCAAAAGGAGAGTGAAAATACTCGAGTGAACCCAAGCCTGAACTACGTAAGGCTTGATTCCCATCTTTGGGATACGTAGGCAACTTCATCTTGAAGTTCAGCCATAAACTTCTTCCCGATCAACTTTGTCCATTTGATCATCTCAGCCATCTTTGTCTATTCAGCATTCAAGAGTTCAGTTATGATCTCCGGTGCAGTACTATTCAGACTAGGGGCAACTTTCTAGTTGCTAGGATCCGAGGTTGTGCGTCTCAGTGACAAATCTTAGGTGTGTCCAATTCTGATCCATATCGAAAATGGTTTTGAAAAGTTTTGATAAAAGTTGATTTTGTTCAAATTAATCTTTTTACAACTCAGACCATTTTTGGACCAAAGCGAAAAATTTTTAGTACCCACAACCTTCAATTGCATTGATTTCAATACAGAGTTCTCCTGCTCTTGCATACAAATTGAAGTTGCTTTTTATTACATTCATAAAGAAAACTTGAAAGTACTAATAAAGCAATAAATCCGGGGCATAGATAAGTCAGGTGCTCCTGCGCCCCCTCCCAGAGCTGGTCGAAGCCTCCGATGCCAAGCTGGGCCCAATCTGCGCTTCCTCATTGAGCCAATCTATGCACTCATCAGACAAAGTGCAACTGAAAGTGGGAGCGGGGGCCAAGAGTTCTCTAGTCCTCCACGCTGTGGCGTACCAAGAAAGCTGCGCACCTCGGACTGGGAACGCAACTGGGTACTCTATTCCCTCAAGCGGGCAAATCTGATCATGGCTGAACTGGCACTGGAACCGAAAAGGAAAGTAGAACACGTAGTGCGCCAAGCTAACCAACTGAATCCCAGTCTGCCGGGACATGCTGTAGCCCATCGCCGGTAGGTTAAGCCAAGGGCACCGCCAAGCAATGCGGTCTGTGGACAAACTGCACATCCAGTCGAACCACCAGCCTTCATCAAGGGCATCGACCAGGCGTTGCCGGAAGAAGTAGCCACGGGCTGAATATGCTGGGCAAGAGTCCACAACCTGCAACTTGTCCATCAACCACACCTGGGAAGGGATGAAAAATGAGAGAATAAAGAATAGAGAGGTGTACGATGAGAGAAAAGTGAGAAAAGGGTTTTGTGAGAAAAACCGAGCTTGAGGGTCGAGTGATGTAAGCAATACATATGTGAGATTAGGTGGGAAACATTACCTGCAGTAGTAGTGGACTCCCCGCAAATCTGGTCGTCTCTCGGTGATAAAAGGCATCCAAGCCCATCAATGTTTCGGCCAGAGTCATGGCAATGCAGCTCTTGCCCTCCTTCAAGCCTTGGGCAACCTTGATCAACCGGACACTAGATCCTCCGGAGCCTGAGGCAAGTAAGAAATGAGATAGCATGCACAAACAAAGTGCATATTGCCGAAAACCTTACCAATGATGGTCACCGCGGTCACCGGCATCGGAAAATCGGCAAGTCAAACTCGGAACATCCAACGTTCCGTCACAAATCAAAGATCGAGCATCGGGTATTGAGAGCCCACACATTTGTCCTAAGGCTTGGGCATGGCCGAAGCGAAGCTGAGGCAAGGCTTCTTCATTGCGCTCAGATTCCATCAAAGCTTGGAAATCTTCGAATGTAGTACACACCTCTTGCTTGCCAGAGCTAAAGACATGTGTTACCGGATTTCAAAACCTTATCGCGGTATAGAGAAACGGAAGGTGCAGCGGAGTACGACTCAGAGTGAATAGTGCATTCATGTCGAAGCCCCGAAAATTCAACTTTTTCGAGCCATCCAAGTTGGCAATCCAAGCTGTGAGATTCTGGGCAAGAAACTCTTCCATTTGGAGCAAATCAGTGTTGAATTGAGGAAAACTACGAAGCTGAGGCTCTTTGTAGGGGATAAGGTGTGAGTGGAGGACATGTGTCAGCATTCTGGTAGTCTTTGCCATTTATGGCCGGCCGGCCAAATGTAGTGCTGACCGACCACCACTTTTGGCCGATGACCATCTCTCATGGCCGATGGCCTTTCCCTCTGGCTGATGGCCCTCCCTCTTATTCCATAAGCTATTTATGAGTTGAACATGCTGAAGAATTGTGGTTGGAACCTCCCCCGATGCCTTCCGGTGGTGATCTTGCGAAGTCACGTCTATTTGTTTATCGAGTTGTTGTACATTTGCTTATCGAGTTGTATGTCACATTCCTCAAGCCTTTGTATTTGCTTATCGAGTTGCATGTCACATTCCATAAGTCCTTGCATTTGCTTATCGAGTTGTATTTACACTTGGATAGCTTATTGAGTTTCTTTGTTTTGCGTATTGAGTTGTACTCACGCTCGGTTAACTTATCGAGTTTCTTTGTTTTGCTTATCGAGTTCTAAGTCAGTTCACTACCTGATTATTACGATGCAAGTGCTTAATTTTCAAACAAAATTTCAATTTCATTCACATTGTTATGTGATGCCACGCGATGCGATGCATAGGGCAACAAATGTAACACCTTTTTGAACAAAATAGTTGTTTCATTTCCATCATGTCTTTTGCAAAAAGATGCATAGTTTTGAAGAAAGTAAAACCTGCCTGAGGCAGAGCAATGTGCTTAAAACTAACAGTAGAAAAGGAAAGTAAAGCAAAGGGAGAGCACGGCAGCAGAGTGTTTGGATTAACACCGGTGGCCTCCCCCTATGATAGATGCACCTCCCGCGCCTTTGTTTGGGTCAATTATACGGTTTGGCACCTTCATTACTCGAGATAGTGCAAGAAGGTGCGCTTTGGAATGTTAACTGGTCTTCGTGCTGACCTCGAGCCATGTCTTCTGCGTGCGATGTTCGGTGCATGCAAGGAGCATCCTTTCCCGTATCCTTTTGTGCCTCGCGGAGTCCGCAAATCGCTTTAAACATGTTGTATTACATTGCTTTGATATGACTATGATTCGCACGCTCATTACACGTCCTGCTTTCAACAAATGCCTCGTCTTGATTTGGTTACATCTCAACAAATGCGAGTAGCATGCCTTCACTATACTTATGTTGTACATGCATTCGAATTCCTGCTATACACATTGCTTGCATTATTGCATGTTTTACTTACATGTGTATATGTATTCTCAGGTGGTTACACATTGTATACATTTTGCGTGTACTTTACTTACATGCGTTGTCGCGTTATGCTTCACTTACATGTGTTCAAGTTCCTTTTTATACACATTGCATGCGTTGTCGCGTTATGCTTCACTTACATGTGTTCAAGTTCCTTTCTATACACATTGCATGCGTTGTCGCGTTGTGCTTTACTTACATGTGTTCAAGTTCCTTTCTATACACATTGCATGCGTTGTCGCGTTATGCTTTACTTACGTGTGTTCAAGTTCCTTTTTTTACACATTGCATGCGTTGTCGCGTTATGCTTTACTTACCTGTGTTCAAGTTCCTTTCTATACGCATTGCATGCGTTGTCGCGTTGTGCTTTACTTACATGTGTTCAAGTTCCTTTCTATACACATTGCATGCGTTATCGCATTATGCTTTACTTACATGTGTTCGAATCCCTTTCTATACACATTGCATGCATTGTCGCGTACGCTTTACTTACATGTGTCTATATCTTCACACATTGTGCATGTTGTCACGTGTTCTTTACTTAAATGTGTTTAGGCCTTCATAGCATTGTTATGCTTGCCTTTAGTCGCATTGTTATGCTTCCCACTCGATTTGCATTGTCATGCACTTTCAATCGCATTGTCATGCATATTGCCAACGATATTGTACCTGTTAAGTTTCTCTCTTTTACAGACACGATATTGTACGTACGGTTCATTTGAGGCTGGTGCAACCAAACGAACCGAACAGGTATTGTATTCTCCGCGTGAAACGTAGCGAGAATTACATAATCCTCTTACATTCTTTTAGTGTAGTTGGATTCATGTTAGACTGCTTAAAACTGTTGCATTTATTGTATGTATATGCTTCGTTACAGCTTTCTTTGCATGATCATAAGTTATGCTCGGCTTCTTTCATTATTAGTTGTATTTTGCCCCTGCCTTCGGGCGCATATCTTTGTTTGAAGCTTGTATGCATTGTCCAAGTCTTCGGCCTTGTCAAAAATGGGCCGTCTCTGGGCTTTGACACTCACTCCCGTCATTGTTATGACTTTCGAGTTCTGTCAAAGAGGGGCAACTGTAGACACCCCATTTTTTACCGTCCTCAAGACTTGGACGTCACCGTTTGAACACTCGGTGATCATCCACGTTTGTGTTCGTCTTGAGTTCCCGGAGGTCTCGGCTACGCGCCTTGCCTTAGGACCTCTCGACTCGACTATGTTGTGTTTGGTTTTGCACCAAACACTTGTGTTTTTGTTTGGAGGGTAGGGAATGGCTTGTTGGCCATCCCCACTCCTCACCGGCCATGGCTTGAGGCCACTGGCTGTGTCTTCTTTCCACCGGCCATTGGTGATGGCCGGTCGGCACTTTGTGTGGTCGGCCGACCATTTAGTTGGCCGATGGCCTCCTTTTCTAGCTGGTACCACATTGTTGCCTCTTGTAGGCATGGTGCATGCCAGCTGTGCCAGCTGGGATGCACAGACCCTCCCTCCACACACGTGTGTGGCTGTTTTGGCCCATTTGCCTCTTTTTTTGATCCAAACTTCTTCTAGAAGATTGCACCCTTTGCTCAAGCTTCAAGCCTTCGCCTTGTCTATATAAGGAGACCTCTCTTCTCCATTTGAGAGGTTCAACAAAATCAGGCCTAAAACATATATTCTGATATATATATCTTCTCTCTCTATATCTCCCTCTCTCTCTTCATTTGTGTGTGTTTAAGGGCCTAAAAATGTATTTAGTTCTTAGTTTTGTACTAAGTCACCTACTATTACACCATACTTCGACTTTGGAGGTCTTGAGGGTTTGTTCTTGGAGCTTTGGGTCGGTTTTGATTAGAAGAAGAGGGCTGAGCTTGCTGTTCTTGAAGTGTTCTTCAAGGGTAACACTATTTACTTTATATTCCCCAATCTTGCACTAGTCTTTAACCTATCTTGCATACTGATTTAAGCTTTGTGTATAACTGAAAAAAGTCTTGTATTTGCATGCTTAAGATCTTTCATTAAGGTCATTTCGGTGTTGGGGGTCGACCTCCCCCTCTTAGGCCTTGTTTGGCCCTTTTTGTGCTCTCTTTGATAAGCTTTGGGGACTTTGGTGTATTGGCCTTCTCACCACTGAAATCCAGTGGATTTTTAGTGGTGAAGAAGGGGTTTTGAACTCTTGCATAGGGGAGGGACACCCCTCTCCCTTGGTCTCTCTTTTGTTTGCATTTTTGGCCCATAAGGGTAGCATGTATGATTAGTTGTTCTTGGCTTCATTTCAGAGGTTTTTGGGTGTTATTGGGTCATATTATTCCTCTTCTTTTGGTCGAATTAGTGACCCCTTCCATGCTTAATATACTTGCTTTGTATTCCTCTTTTTTGCCTAGAAGTGCATCATGTATTTAGTCTACCATGCTCTCATGTTTTGGCCTAACTTTGTGAAGTTCTTAGCCATGTCTTACAATGCTTGAGGTCTGTTGGGAACTGTTTTGGTCATATTTGCCGTGTTTAGGGTAGCCCCTTTGTATTTTGGCTTGTGAGCCTTGAGGGTGGGAGTCATGAGCATGCTTTAGTCGGGTTATTTCAGCGATTTGGAATCACTTCTCATGCTATTTCAGTCCCTAATCCATGCTTGTATGCTTGCATTCATCATCCCTTTCATGCCTTGAAGGATTGTTCTTTTACGCCTAGAAATGAGTCATTGTGTATGATACCATGTTTAGGCATTTGAGGCTACCATATCAGTGGGTTTTGGGGTGTATTTTGATGCATAGAAACTTTTTTTTTTTTTTTTAGTTGCTTAGTTCACGCCATGAGTGCTTGGGGTAGGTGTTGAGCAATGCTCTCTTTTGTGGCCTTGAATCCCTTCCATTTTTGCATCCATTCCCTAGCATGTTTTGGCATCATTCTTGGCATGCTTTTCAGAGTTTAACATGAGTGTTTAATGTCCATGGATATCACCTTTGAGTGTTCTTGAGAGTAGCCCTCCATGCTTGGGTGATGGGCCTTGGTGTGTGCACACTTGCATGCATAATTTGCCCCCTTTTGCATCATCTTTTGACCACTGTTTTGGGGTGTGGCTAAGGCCTCCCATTTCGGTTTAAGTCCCTCCTTGTGTATAGTTGCATGTTTGACATATTGCCTCTAATTACGTACTTACATTATACCATGCTTGCATCATATGTTAGGTTGCATCGCATTGTAGCATTGCATACTTGGCACTTTACATTCTTGCATGATAGTTTACCTTGCATTTGGCATGCCTTGTAACTTAGCCTCATGTTGCATATTTGAGCCACGTTGCATTTTTTAGCCATGTTTGTATACATGCATCGCATGGTTTGGTTTGGGGTGTCAAACCAAGCATGAGGGGTGAAGTGTGTTCGTACTCAAAGTGACAAAACACGCCTCAACCCTCGGTCGCCAATGCCCTTGACCCCAACATGATAGGGCATAAGGCATTCATCTCTTTTATGCATGCATTTACATTAAGTTGCAAACTTGGTGCCTTAGGCCATCATGCATCGAAATGCGTGATTGGTGGCCCGAGTACCAAGGGTCACACTCCCATGAGTCCATAGCATGATTGGGAGAGTGGCCATGCATACATTGATTTCAATTTCCTTGCCATGCACTATCTGCCCTCTGCTGCTGTCAAAAATAGGTTTTTGCAGGAAGAAATGGCCAGCCGGCCACATACAGTGCCGACCGACCATCAATGTCCAGCCCGTGGTGTAACTTTTGGCCGATAAGTCCATCCCCATGGCCGGTGAACTTGAATTGTGGCCGGTGACACCCCAGAGCACTCAGAGGGTGATTCAAAATGGGTCTGGGGACTTTCAGAATTTTTGGAGGAGCAAGGTAGTGTAAACAAAGGCAATAGTGGCATGGCACGGGTTTCTGGGGGGGCGAGTCAAGCATGCATCATCCTAGCATTCCGAGGCGGGGCTGTGGCCATCCTCTTTCTGCATTTAAATTGTTAATTAAATAGAAGATATGTAATATTTAATTAGTTAGAAGAGTTAATTATTTATTTGTTTTGTAATATTTATTCGGACCCTCCGAGCGAGGGCAATTGTGTTATAAGTGTGTATGAGTGTGTGTATGTTTTCCAACCCCCACTTCTTTCTTCCCCTTTATTTACTAGCTTTCGATGGTTAGTATTAGGACATATTTAAATTAGCATACCTTATGTTATGCCTGCGTGCATTCGTACATTTGTCTTGCATGCACCGGGCTCGGCGCATCATGCTAACTGCATTGTATTTCAATTCCAAATTAAATACGTGTCATCTGTTGCATTTCACATGCCATGTTTAGGATAGTCGAGCCTGTCTAGATTGTATCTTTGCATGTGTTGCATTAGCCATTTTAAACATGAACTAGGATCATGCATATGATTACTAACTAGTTTCTGTTTTGGCTTGGAGTACTCGGTAAGCATTTAGGTTTTAGCATCCTTGCATGAGTGTGAGTGTTGCCATGATAGCATGCTTACCATGAGGCTATATGCTTACGTGTTATAACTGCCTGAATGCCTGTGGGTGAAGGTTGGGTTACTTAAATTGGAACAATGCATTGAATGCAAGTTTTAAGCCCACTTGAGGGTGGCAAAATTCATGTCTTAAGCCTACTTGCGGGTAGCACCATCAAACCATTTTCAAATAAACAAACATGCAATGTTTCGTTCCAATTCAGGCGATCCAGTCTATACTTGTGTGCTGTGCGCATCACGTAGTAAATCTAGGCTAATAACCGAAATAAGAAACGCATAATGTTTTCAAAACTAGATATCATGGTTAGTAGAGGTCGATCTTCGGATCGGGCGAGAGGGGGTGCTCATAGCTGACCTTCCCCAATCGTACCCAAGTTCCCGAGCCGAGGCAACTTTGGTGATGACGGACACGTGGCCTTAGGCAAACGAGTCAGGGTTTTCTAAATTCTCCCAAAATAAAATATTTAGGTGACGACTCTGTATCTGGCAAAGCAGTCCATGTTTGTCACTTCTTTTCTAAAAATCTATTTTCTCGAAACGATTTGCCGGATTTGGACTTTTTGGTTCAAATTAAAAACCGTGACTAAAATGGAGTCCGAACTGTAGCGTGGGGCCCACGGGCACGTCTATAACATGACATGCTTCATTTTGCTTGCTGGACCCTCTAATATTGTCGAAATCTGTATTTGATGATGTTTAAATATCTGTAAATTCGGTCGAAGTAAGGAGAATCAGAAAACGATTTAATAAGGAAAAAAGAATTAATATGTGACTTCGTATGTGTGTAAGACACGCTTCGGGAGGAACAAATGCTCCACCAGCACACTGTGAGCAGTAGTACGGAAATCAATGTGAACGTTGAAAGATTTGTGTACATCAGTATGACTTTAGAAACATTCTGTTCTGTCAATAACGAATATTAACCCCCTGTTATTTATCAGCATACGACGTTACTTCTTAAAGAATAAATAGAACTTATGTTCATCCTTAAACAATGGTATCTGTATGAATCCAAGTTTATTCTGTTGCATTATGTATGGACCCGAGGTCGTTTAGAATCTACGACATGAATGCAAAGGTTTAACATCCTTATGTAACCTACGCTAGAATGTAAATTGTTCTGTCTTTATTAAGCGTACTATAATGATATGATATGGCAAGAAATGCTCTATTTTCTGATATATTATGTTTTGAATGAATGAATGATGGTCCATATATATATAAGTATTAATGGCATCCTTAGCACAAGGCCCTTACCCGGGGGTAATAATACCGTGGTTCGAGTATGTTAAAGTATGTTACAAGTTCTCGGTACCGGGGGTTCCGTTATGAAACGAACAAGAATACCCTATATTGATTTGTTGGCGCTGTTGGAGGTACCATGTTTTCTGGTTATGATCTAAGCATAATTAAGAATATATATGAAGTTATTTCTATTCCAGTTATGCCATGCTATGACATGATATGGATGGTTCAATCTTTAAGACCTAATGATTTCTGGTATGGAACAAAGTGTTATACGGAACTAAGTGCTGCAGTGCGAGCCACCTCTAGAATCCGTACGAGCCACCTCTTGAGTCCATACACATGTGAAAGTTATGAGGCCTATGGCCGTTCTGTGAAAGTTATGAGGCCTATGGCCGTTCTGTGAAAGTCATGAGATCTGTGAGGCCTATGGCCAATTTGTGACATCTGGGCCTATGGCCATTCTGTGTGATCTGTTAGTATGAAACAAAGTGCTGCACGGAACTAAGTGTTGTTGTGCGCGTCACCTCTAGAATCCGTGCAAGCCACCTCTTGAGTTCATACATACATGAAAAGGGCTTAATGCCGATCTGTTTAAGGGCTTATTGCCATTCTGTTTAAGTTCAGGACTAAGGTCATTCTGAAAATAATTATAGGATGAAGTTAACTATATGTCCTCTGCCTTATACATGTACATTGTAATTTAAGTTAATTGTTAAATTGTTGCGTACTACTATTCATTTAGCTTGACTCACTTTGTGTTATGTCTGTTTCTGTAAGCACTCTACCTGGGAGGTCTGTCTCAACCCATGGCATTCGTTCCTCTTTTGTCAACCTCAGAGTATCCAGGCACTTAAATGAAGGCAGCCCATTTTGTAGAATTTTGTTAAGCTTTTGGTTTTGTACCCTGGTTGTCTGTCTAAGGTTGAAGTGTATATAATCCTTTATCTAATGTTTTTGTTATGCCCAATCTTGAGCGGTGGGTCTGTTTACATATATGCATATGCACATAGCTAAATTCTTTGAGGCACGTCACTATATGTTTGTCTACCTTATGTGTTGTTTGTGATCCTGGCATGATAGTGGTCGCTCAATAGATAAAGTTCTTTTCTTTCTGTTAATTTATATTGTTAAATGCTTCCGTTCAGGCCCCATATCTTATGTACGTCGAGTTAAGTGTCCGTTTCTGAAGTGTTCATGCCCGAACTTTTAGGGGCGGGTTTCGGGCGCGACACAAGAGGCCTGCAAAAGTACTGGCTATGCCATATTTACGCTCGAGCGTGCAGTTTAGCGCTCGAGCGGAAGGCCTATCTACATGGCTCCCCGTGAACTTCCCCCCGCTCGAGCAGGAGTCATGTCTGCAAAAATGCTAGGAGCCTAATTTTAACGCTCGAGCAGCGGTTTCCTTGCTCGAGCGGACACCAAAATTCTGAAAAATCCAGAATTGTTCTTTGAGCTCCAATTCAACTTTCAAAAGGATTCAAGTTCGAACTAAGGCACCAAAACATGCAAATACATCATATAACACATGGATGTAAACAATATGAAGCCAACCTTCCAAAATCATGGTCCAATTCTTCAAATTCAATCAATCATGGCTCATGCTTTCAACCTCATATAAGCTCCACATTCTTAATAATCAAACATGCATGCCAAATTTGATCTCATTTCTATTTCAATTGATGCAAATGATGTTCATTCACATGAAATTCAACAAAAACATGCTTGCATGCACGATCCAACCCTCAATCTTATCTAATTGACATGCTATATGTTAGATTATACAAATTTATGGCAATTCATAGCAATTCTATGCATGCATGTGCATATCTCATCAAAATAAACACAACTCATGATCTAACTCACCATCTAGTCTTTAATTCACAAAAACACAACTCAAACTCATGAATTCACTTACTTAGAGGCTCAATTCTCTCCAAATTATGGTCAATTCTTGAGTTAGACTTCAAATTTCTAAGCCTTCAAGATCAAACTTTGATTCTCCTACACTTTCTCTCTCTCTAGTTCGATTCTCTCTTCTTAGAGTTGAAACCAGCCAAAAATGATATATAAGAGGAGAATCAAATATAATAAGGCCCCTTTAATAAAGTCCCACTAACCAAAATTATAAATATTAAATAATTGGGCACTAATTCAATAATTTAATCAATGTAATTTGGTCCAAAACAATTTTTCAATTAAACTTCACCGTAGGCTCTAAAAATTATGCCAATCACAATGGCGCGACCAATTTCAATTTCGGTGGCCGATAATGCCTTCAATTTAATTTCCAAAGCAGACAATCAAACAGATATTCCTACGGTGGACAGATAGAAATTCAAAACCACATATTTTCACATAATGGCACATAAAACATATCAAACACATAATCATATTCATATTAAGGACCAATTAACATATTACGGAACAGGGGTATCACAGTCTTCCCCCTTTTAGGAAGTTTGGTCCTCCAAACTTATTTTACCTTCGTCGGGAAACAAATGTGGATAGCGTAGTCGCATTTCATCATCTTTTTCCCACGTGGCATCTGTCCCATAGTGTTCTTTCCATTCAACTTTCACCATTGGGATGGACTTGTTTCTCAGTTGCTTCACTTGTTGGTCGAACAATTCGTTCCGGCCATTCAGCGTACTCCATATTTTCATCCAAAGCTACTCGGTGATAATCAATCACATGGAACGAGTCTCGGAGATAACCCCTCAACAACGACACATGAAACACATTATGGATTTGCTCGAATCCCGGTGGTAAAGCAACTCTATAGGCCACTGGACCAAGCCTTTCCAGAATCTGAAACAGCCCAATGTAACGGGGCGATAACTTGCCCTTATTTCCAAACCTGACTGGGCCTTTCATTGGGGACACACGGATAAACACGTGGTCACTGACCTCATACTCAAGAGGTCTTCTTCGAACATCTGCATAGTTCTTTTGTCGGTCCTGAGCTGTTTTGAGCCTTTGCCGAATAGTTTTGATTTTCTCATAAGTGTCTTGCACAATTTCAGGCCCAAGTAAAGCTCTATCCCCGACCTCTGTCCAACAACTCGGTGATCTACACCTTCTACCATACAAAGCCTCCTATGGTGCCATACCGATGCTGGAGTGGAAGCTGTTATTATAAGTAAATTCTGCAAGTGGCAAATAATCTTCCCAACTCCCCTGAAAATCCAAAGCACACATCCGAAGCATATCTTCCAAAGTCTGTATTGTTTGTTCTGATTGCCCATTTATCTGTGGGTGGAATGCAGTACTAAATCTCAGTTCTGTCCCCATAGCTTCCTGCAAACTTTTCCACAATCTAGACACAAATTTTGGATCTCTGTCCAACACAATAGATACCGGAACTCCGTGTAAATGGATAATCTCATCAACATATATGGTAGCCAATCTATAAGCATTAAACATAGTTCTAACTGGCAAAAAATGTGCAGATTTAGTTAGTCTATCAACTACAACCCAAATAGAATCCACACGTCGAGAAGTCTGAGGTAGGCCAACGACGAAATCCATAGTCACATGCTCCCACTTCCATTTAGGAATAGGGAGAGGTTGCAGTAGACCGCCTGGTTTCTGATGTTCAGCTTTAACTTGCTGACACTGAAGACATTTGGACACATATTCTGCAATCGCCTTCTTCATTTTAGGCCACCAATAGGTCTGTTTCAAATCCCGATACATTTTATTGTTACCCGGATGCATAGCAAACATTGATTTGTGGGCTTCATCTAAAACCCTCTTCTTTAGTTCCTGAATATCTGGGACACACATTCTGTTTCGAAATCACAACACTTCATTTACAATACTAAACTCTGTCTTCGGACTTGCCTCGAATTCATCAATCACTTTCTTGAGGAATTCATCCTCCTTCTGTTTCTGCTTAATTTCCTCAATGATTGCCGGCTCAGATGTAATAGCGGCTATCAATCCGCCCTGTTCACACATTACCACTTCAATTTTAGATTTCTCAAAATTTTGCAAGATCTCTTTCTGTTTAGTAAGCAAACAAGCCATACTCCCTGTTGATTTTCTACTCAAGGCATCAGCAACTGTGTTGGCTTTCCCGGGGTGGTACCGAATCTAAAGATCATAGTCCTTTATCAGTTCAAGCCATCTCCTCTGTCGCATATTCAGCTCTTTCTGTGTAAAGAAGTATTTCAGGCTCTTGTGATCTGTGTAAACTTCACACTTTGCCCCATACAAATAATACTGCCAGATTTTCAAAGCAAAAACAACTGCGGCCAATTCTAGGTCATGTGTTGGATAATTCTTCTCGTATGGCCTCAACTGTCGGGAGACGTAAGCAATAACCTTTCCGTTCTGCATTAACACACAACCCAAACCTTTATAAGACGCATCACTAAAAATTACAAAATTCTCCGTACCTGAAGGTAGTGTCAAAATCGGTGCAGTGGTCAATCTTGTTTTCAATTCATGAAAGGCTGATTCTCTTTCCTCGTTCCACTCAAAAGGTTGCCCCTTGCGTGTCAGTTGGGTAAGAGGCACAGCTATTTTCGAAAAATCTTTCACAAACCTCCTGTAGTACCCAGCTAAACCCATAAAACTACGGACTTCTGTTACATTGGTCGGTGTGGGAATTCACAATTGCCTCTATTTTCTGTGGGTCCACTGAAATCCCTTCCTTGTTGATCACATGCCCTAAGAAAACAACTTCATCGAACCAAAACTCACATTTCTTTAGTTTAGCAAACAATTTCTTTTCCCTAAGTATTTGCAAGACAGTTCTCAAATACTGTTCATGTTCAAGTCTATCTTTAGAATATATTAAAATATCATCGATAAAAACCACAACAAATTTGTCAAGGTAGGTTTTAAAAATCTGGTTCATTAAATCCATAAATGCCGCTGGAGTATTAGTCACTCCAAATGGCATAACAAGAAACTCAAAATGTCCATACCTCGTTCTGAATGCGGTTTTCTCAACATCTTCTGCCTTAACTTTCAATTGGTGATACCTGGATCTCAAATCAATCTTGAAAAACACTTGTGATCCCTGCAACTAGTCAAATAAGTCATCAATACGGGGTAAGGGATATTTGTTCTTTATTGTTACCTTGTTCAATTCCCGGTAATCGATGCACAATCGCAAAGTTCCATCCTTCTTTGTCACAAATAATACCGGTGCACCCCAAGGTGAAGTGCTAGGTCGAATAAATCCCTTATCAAGAAGGTCTTGCAACTGTTCTTTTAACTCTTTCATCTCAGTAGTGGCCATTCTGTAGGGAGTTTTAGAAATAGGTTGGGTGCCTGATACAGTTTCAATAGTGAATTCTATCTCCCTGTCCACCAATTTCCCTGGTAGTTCATTTGGAAACACATTTGAAAATTCTCTAACAATGGGGATATCATTCAATTCAGCATTTACAGATTGTTCAGACAACACATAGCATAGATAACCCTGGCACCCTTTCTTGATCAATTTACATGCTTTCATTGCAGATATCAAGTAAGGTGGAGGCACTACCCCGTTTCCCACAAACACAATTTCTTCTTGTTCTGGTGGTCTAAACACAACCCGCTTTGTCATACAGTCAATGGTGGGACAATATTTAGTTAACCAGTCCATGCCCAGAATTATGTCAAAGTGCCTAAAGTTCAAGGGTAACAAGTCCACATATAGAATGGCATTTCCAATTCGCATGTCACAAAAACGATAGACAGATTCACACAATATAGATTCCCCAGATGGAGCAGACACACACAGTAGATATGACAATAATTCTAGAGGTCTACTCAGTCTAGATGCAAATGCACATTACAAATGAGTGTGTTGATCCAGAGTCAATTAACACAAAGGCATCCTGATTGCATATAGAAATGGTACCTGAGACAACTGCGTTGGCATTCCGGGTATCGCCCGAAACAAGCACAAAAACTCTCCCTTGTCTCACGGTATCTCCGGCGGGAGTAGATCTTGTAGCATTTCTTGGTTTTGGGACTGATGTTGTCGAACTAGCAGCAAATTTTCCACTGCTCTGCTTACAATCTCTGGCCATATGCCCCTGTTTACCACAATTAAAACAAGCTCCTAACACACGGTAACAAACCTCACAATGCCTGTTACCACAAATAGTACACAACGAGGTTGTATCTCGGGAAGAACTAGAAGTATTCGAGAAGCCCGTATTTTGCTTCTTTGAAAACTTCTTCTTTGAAAAGAAGCCCTGCCTTTTACTACCCTTCCGATCAGTTATCGGTTTAGTTTGTCTAACTATATTAGCTTATGATATTATGGCCCTGTCTAGTACCCCAATGTAGGTTTCCAGCTTCAAGACATTCACCCTCTCTAGAATGTCGCTTCGAAGCCCGCCTTCAAAATGTCTCGCCTTCTTATAGTTTGTATCAATTACGTGTGGCGCAAACTTGGCCAATTCAGTGAATTTGGCCTCATACTCGGCTACAGTCATACTGTCTTGCCTCAGTTCCATGAATTCTGCCACTTTCCTATCCCGGACAAACTGCGGGAAGTACTTGTCATAGAAAATTTCCAGAAATTTTGCCCAATCAGCATCTTTGTAATTCTCACGCATTAATATCCATCGTCTTCTTGTTTCGTCTTCTAGCATAAAGGTGGCTAGAAGCACTTTCTGTGTCTCCGCACACGGGAACACTTCAAACAGTTTTTTGATGCCGAGGACCCAAGTTTCATCTTTCAAAGGATCTAATCCACCATGGAACTGTGGTGGTTTCATTTTCTTGAACTCTTTGGTGAGAGCTATGATTCGGTTGTCATTCTGATTATCTAGCACAGGAGGTGCCGGAGGTAGAGGTGGAGGATATGGCTGCTGCCACTGTTGTTACTATTCTTGTTGTTGCCTCAATGTCTCTGCCATTTCCTGAATGAGTCTTTCCATTCTATCTAGTCTGGCAGTAGAAGATTCCTCTATCTCATCACCTCTTGTTCTCACCATCTGATTAAGCTTGCATTATACTTTATACAAAAGATACACATGTATGCATATACTAAGAGCATACATAATCAAATAATTTGGAATGCAAGCAATTCACAAACTTATAACACATAGTTGTTTACATTTAACAATTAAGCGTATTCTTGATGCTTTCAGATTTCAGATTCATACTTGTCACATGAATGCATCCTAGATCTTTTCTAGACGCTTATTGCTCTTTTGGATAAGTGTGTGAGTTATTAACTCGTGCTCTGATACCACTCTGTCACGACCTGAACCCGCCCCTATGGGTTAAGGCCATAACTGGCCAGTAATCGCAAGATTACCTACGGCCTCAAACCAAATAAAACGAAACTCATCACAGTAAGGGGGCCAAACGGAAGCAATTTAAAACTTTGTCCATAGAGCTGTGCTTATATGCACACCATCACATTCCAAACATTTATATGTTAACAACTCACATAAAAAATATGTACTAACATAGAACACTGTACATACAGGATCATACAAGTTTTAGTCAGTCGAACCCAAGACTTATATACAAAAGTAGTCCAATGCTTTCGCCAACATAACAAAACTATAAACCAAGGACAAAGGCGAAGATAGTCTCGTGCGTGAGACGTTTGGGCTGACTCCTCAAAACTTTGACTGTTTCATACAAGTTCACCGAGGCTGGTTCTGGACGTCCCTTGGCTCACCTACATGTACATGAATGAGCGTGAGCAATAGCCCAGTGAATAATATCAAATAAGGAAGATACACAAACAATCTTTAAAACAGTTACCGCATATAGCCTTAGGCCCAATCACTTGTATCAATCGGCCTTCGGTCCAATCATTTATGTCGATCGGCCTTCGGCCCAATCATTCATGTCCATCGACCTTCGGCCCAATCATTCGTGTCAATCGTCCTTCGGCCCAATCATTCATATCAATTGGCCTTCGGCCCAATCATTTATGTCAATCGGCCTTCGGCCCAATCATTCATATCAATCGGCCTTCGGCCCAATCATTTATGTCAATTGGCCTTCAGCCCAATCATTCATATCAATCGGCCTTCGGCCCAATCATTTATGTCAATCGTTGTCCGCCATTCAAATTAATGAGCTTACAAAACTTACATGGAAGTAAACAATTGGATGACAACATATTTCAAATATCTTGTTAAGATATTACTCACAGTGATCGGCTTGTGGATTTGCCCTGGAGCTTGACCCTACACATCACATAACACATATGGGTCACAATTGGTTCAATCTGTTCTTTAATTCACGTATTCCTCTTTAGGCTTTATTTTTATCCCTTCAATTCATTTACAATGCTCAATGTATGCCTAAGAGTACTTAGAAGTGAAATAGAACGGAAAACGAATCACAGAATGCATTTTCAAAACTTCAGAAAACAGGGTCCCCTCTCGAGCGTGGACTTCCCCGCTCGAGCGGACCCAAGAGGCCTGCAAAAGTACTAGCTATGTCATATTTACGCTCGAGTGTGCAGTTTGGCACTCGAGTGGAAGGCCTCTGTACATGGCTCCCCGCTCGAGCGTGAACTTTCCCCTGCTCAAGCGGGAGTCATGTCTGCAAAAATGCTGGGAGCCCAATTTTAACGCTCGAGCGGCGGTTTCCCCACTCGAGCGGACACCAAAATTCTGAAAAACCTAGAATTGTTCTTTAAGCTCCAATTCAACTTTCAAAAGGATTCAAGTTCGAACTAAGGCACCAAAACATGCAAATACATCATATAACACATGGATGTAAACAATATGAAGCCAACCTTCCAAAATCATGGTCCAATTCTTCAAATTCAATCAATCATGGCTCATGCTTTCAACCTCATATAAGCTCCACATTCTTAATAATCAAACATGCATGCCAAATTTGATCTCATTTCTATTTCAATTTATGCCAATGCTATTCATTCACATGAAATTCAACAAAAACATGCTTGCATGCACGATCGAACCCTCAATCTTATCTAATTGACATGCTAAATGTTAGATTATACAAATTTATGGCAATTCATAGCAATTCTATGCATGCATGTGCATATCTCATCAAAATCAACACAACTCATGATCTAACTCACCATCTAGTCTTTAATTCACAAAAACACAACTCAAACTCATGAATTGTAACGCCCTCAAAATAATACATAAAACCCATCACTTTAGACATGCATTGATATAAAAGAAACTAACCATTTCTATTTATCAGAGTAATTCTTACAACTGTATTACATGTTAACAACAAAAGCAAATGCCCTATGGGCTTACAGCTTTCCAAGTTAACACTTGGTTACAAAAAGGAGAGTGCTAACTCAATACATATTAAGCCC
The DNA here is from genome assembly GCF_004153795.1 of Camellia sinensis. Classification (NCBI taxonomy): domain Eukaryota; kingdom Viridiplantae; phylum Streptophyta; class Magnoliopsida; order Ericales; family Theaceae; genus Camellia; species Camellia sinensis. The sequence continues at coordinate 293,795 of NW_021027662.1, read as the reverse complement.
TTGGCTTGAATTTACAAGTAATACACCAAAATAAACAAAAAGAGTCTTCAACTCTCATCCTCACCCAAGCTATGTCCTTGGAGGTGGCATACTACCTGTACCTGAAAATAATGTCCCATAAAGGGTGAGCCAACACCCAGTAGAGATATGCTAAACACAGTATGAGCAATAACTAAGACATTAACAATTGATAAATGTTCAATTTCCATAAACCAATTCATAACCCATTTCTATTTCTTATCAGTTTCACAATTTACATTAACGGCTCAGAACCTGGCCAACCACTTATATGAGACAATGACTCATATTAAACATTTCCCATTTTTACAATAGATAAACATACTAGTTGTATCAACATCTCAACAGACAAGCATACAAGCTGTATCCACATTTCAATAGATATGCATATTAGCTATATCAACACTTCCAAAGATAAGCATATGAGCTGTATCAACACATTATCTGACAAGCATATGAGCTGTATCAGTGGTGTCCATCCCCTATCTCCTCCCAAACAACATCCGGTTTAGAGGTCCATCCCCTATCTCCTCCCACACACACAACGTATGTACACAAAGGTCATATACACAATCAATCAATACATAACGTTAATGTATTCTATCAACTGTCATACTCTATGACATATCCAATTGATTAGTTTTAGTTTGCCTAATCATCATGCATTGTCTACAACAATCAAAACTACCCTCCACCGGTAGCCCAAGCAATTATTTCTAAACAGATAATAAAAACTCCAACAGATAAAATATCAATGTTTTCAAAAGTGAGCGATTAATAAATCTAACTCCACTATTCAACCATATAATGCACCAATTTCATTATTTCCAACTCAATTTCATAAAGTCACAATTTTCCCAAAATTAATTATACCAATTAATTTTAAACAACAAATTAGGGCTTTTACCTCCAACTCTCACTATCAACTCAAAGGTTCAAACGCCACCAACCAACAACTATATCATCATTTTGAAACCCAAAATACATATTATGAGCCCAAAATCACAAACCCCCTTTAACACATTTTGAAACCCTAAGTCCCAAAATCAACCATTTAAACAATAGTCTCAAAATCGAGGTTAAAACCCATAAGAGTGAGTAGGAATCCCTACCTCAAATTCGGAGCTCAAGGAAAGAAGGCGAAGAAACTCAACGTGCTTCAAAACTCAATATTCTCGGATCAATGGATAGCCCTTGACGATCAACCCAACTTTTACAAAGGCCGAAGGCAAAGGAAACACTCTAACTAGATCAAATCCTAGAGAGAAGAGAGTTTCTAGAGAGAGGAACTCTCAAAATGGCTTTTTAGAAATTAGGAGAGAGAGAGAGAGAAAGTAAAAAGTGAATTTAAAACGCCCAGCTGCCAACTGATATACGACATTCCCGCTCGAGCGGAGAACACAACGCTCGAGCGTTAAGAACAAAAAAAAACTAGGTACGCTCGAGCGCAAGAAGGCCTGCTCGAGCGCTAAGACACAAGAATAAAACACATCCGCTCGAGTGCGAAAACCAGTCCGCTCGAGCGTGGATTTCCCCATCCCAGAACTTACACAAAAAAGTACTACCCACTCGAGCGCCACCACTCGAGCGCAAATAAACCCGCTCGAGCGTGAAAAACATGCCTGCAGAATTTCTGCAGAGCACCAAAATACTGGGAGCGTGCAATCTCCGCTCGAGCGCAAGAAGACCCGCTCGAGCGGAACTCTTAAAAACTGGGCAACAAAGAATTGAAACCAAAGCCTAACCAACCTGTAACAACTCTGCCCAATACATCCTAAAACTCAATCAAGCGGAATTAAAGGACGACAACAAGATAGATACAACTACCAACTTCACGGAACTGAGTCCGGAATACAACAGAACAGTAAAGGGACAACCGGGATCGCTATACCACATGTTGCTGCACTATATTCATGGTCATTATTAAGCTTATGTAACTTAGGCGCTAAAATAATTTTGAATTTTTTGTTTTATATTAGTTATAGTATAGAAAACATGACCATTTGAAAGCTTTTTATAAATTTTGAGATTCTGTTGAATTCTTTATCATATTTAATAACATATAATTTTGAATCTTAAAATAGAAATATGTATATATATATATATTTTTAACAATCATAAATTATGGAATAATTAGAGTTTTTTTTTTTATGATTATAATTAGATTTCAGTGAATTGCTTCCATATTAGTAGCACATAAATTTATAATTTTAAAATAATTGAGCATATTTTTCTTTTAGAAATCATAATTTATGGAATAATTAGAGTTTAATTGTTATAGTTAAATTAGAGTTAACCAATAGACTTTTTTTAAATAAAAATAATTAGATTTTAGTGAATTGCTTCCATATATAGTATCACACAAATTTAAATTTTGAAATAGATGAGTATACTTTCCTTTTAAAAATCGTAATTTATAGAATAATTAGAGTTTTATTGTTATGATTAAATGAGAATTTTATTGTTATGATCTAGTATTTCACTTTTACAGGCTTCATGGTACATCTACATGAGGAGGTTCCACTTCTCATTTATCCCCATTAGGCTGACAGTATATGGGCGCATCCGGTATGCAATGTTTGTTGCACTTTAGGCTTACAATTAAAATACCCTTCATTTTGTTCTATCTTACGTGATAATACTATTATTTAAACTAGTCATTCTGTCATGCAGAATGAGGCACAGACAGCGTTGATATGCCGCTGGGCAGATTCTGGCCTATGGGAGCATCCGTTGGACCATAGAGTCTTTCAGTATATACTACGCGCAGGATTCTACGGTGTGTACCGTATCGGTCCTATTAGACTGGACCACTCACTGATCACTGCTCTGGCCGAGAGGTGGCGTACGGAGATGCATACATTTCATTTTCCGATAGGAGGGGCCACGATGACATTGCAGGACGTATCTATCCTATATGGTCTACAGATTAACGACCGAGCAGTTACTGGTATTGACCCAGCATTTACGAGGGACCAGTGGATAGAGTTGTGTGGTGAGCTATTGGAAGTAGCACCTACACCTACAGACTTAAAGGCAGGTAAACTGAGGGTGAGGTGGCTAGCCGAGCATTTTGGTCCTCTTCCAGAGCAAGTGACAAATGAGTTGGTACGGCAGCATGCCCAAGCATATATTTTGCGGCTTATTGGTGGGGTACTTCTCCTTGATAAGTCACAGAACCTGATCAAGCTTATGTACTTGCCACTGCTAAGAGACATTGACGAGATCGGCGAGTACAGCTGGGGTAGCGTGGCTTTGGCATACTTGTGTCGAGCAGCTCAAGTGGGTGCAAAGGAGATTGGAAGACCACTTATATTGCTACAGGTTAGTAAGAATTTTAGTACATGTCAATTCATGTTGTATGACATATATCAGTATTGTAATTGGGTCCAAACTATTGCAGATTTGGACGTAGGAGAGATTCATTCACATTGCCCTGTCTAAGCGGCAAGTGGTTGCATCGGGGGAGCTTCCCATGGGGCAGGGAGAGCAGCAGTTGTCACCCGGACCTCGAAGCAATCGATGGAGGGTTGACTTCGACCACGAGGTTGTATCAACCCATGTAGTCATTGTTTATAAAGACCAGTTCGACCGGATGATCGAGGGTGAGGTTTGAAATTTATTGCATTGAATGTCTTGTTCATTGTATATGTTTTGAGTTCACAAGAGAATTTTAATATACTTGTCGTTGTTGTAGTTTATATGGAAACCGTATGCTGTGGTCCTTAGTACGCTACCAGACTACTGCCGACTAGGCCGGGAGATATGGATGGCGAGAGTGCCACTTATTTGTTTTGACATGTCTAAGTGGCATCTCCCTGATCGTGTCCTTAGACAGTTTGCTCGGGTCTAGTCCGTGCCGGACCGGTTCGACACCGACTGGCGGTTGCATTCGACTGATAGGCGTAGCCGAACTGGCACTGGCTGGAGTCAGTTTTACATGCGGTATATACAGCAATGGAATGCCCATCAGGACACGATTATACAGGCTGACTGGAGCGATGAGGTACTCCCGCTGTCCGATCCTTACATGTTGTGGTATCGGCGACATACACGTTTATTAGTTGGTAATCCGAGCCACCTATCAGAGTCCAGATATCAGGGAGTTGGGCCTTCTTTTGAGGCATTGGTGAGTATCATAGTATGTGTTAGATAATTATTAAGATTATAATTGATTTACTTTCAGTCAATTGTAGCCTAATACGTCCAAATTTTTGTTGCAAGTCTCACTCCACACAAACTTGACCCCTTTTCGCGTCAATCTAGTCAACGGGGAAGCTAGCCTGGAGAAATCTTTCACAAACCGACGGTAACACCCAGCTAATCCTAGAAAACTGCAAATCTCAAACACACTCTTAGGCTGTGCCCAATCTTGCACTGCCTCTACCTTGGATGTATCAACAGACACCCCTTCACCGGATACCACGTGGCCTAAGAATTTGACCTCTCCTAGCTAGAACTCACACTTCCCAAACTTGGCATACAGCCTACGGGCTCTAAGCAACTCGAGCACCACTCTCAAGTGTTCCTCGTGCTCCTCCTCAGAAGGCGAATAGATAAGAATGTCGTCCACGAAAACGACTACAAATTGATCTAAGAGTTCCCGAAAGATCAAATTCATCAAGTCCATAAAGACTGCCGGTGCATTGGTAAGCCCGAATGGCATCACCAGAAACTCATAATGGCCATACCGCGTACGGAATGCCTCCCTGACCCTCAACTGGTGGTAACCCGATCTCAAGTCTATCTTAGAGAAACAACGGGAACCCTTCAACTGGTCAAACAGATCATCTATACGGGGCATAGGGTACTTATTCTTGACTGTAGCCCGATTCAACTTCCGGTAGTCTATACACAATCTCAAGGCACCATCTTTCTTTTTAGCAAAGAGGGTCGGTGCTCCCCACGGTGAAACACTAGGGCGGACAAAACCCTTATCTAGCAATTCCTGAAGCTGAATCTTCAACTCACTCAACTCGGCTGGGGCAAAACGATAAGGTGCCATAGAAATCGGCGCTGTGCTGGGCACTAAATCAATAGAGAACTCTATCTCTCGGTGAGCTGGCAAACTAACGAGATCCTCAGGAAAAACGTCCAAGTACTCACAAACCACCCTCGGCAATACAATCTGAGTCTCATCACACTCACCACTCAAAAAGCTAGCAAGTAGACCACTAAGCTCACTCCGCCCTCGCGGATCATACATCGGTGGCAACACACTACCAACCCGTTCCCCCAAGAAATGGAAACACTCCCTGCTCAAGGTACAAACTGTGACCCTCTGGCGGTAGCAATCAATAATAGCCCGGTATAACGATAGCCAGTCCATACCCAAAATAACATCAAAACCCTTCATGGGTGTAGACACCCCATTTTTGACCGTCCTTAAAACTTGGACGTTATCGTTTGAATACTCGATGATTACCCTTGTTTGTGTTCGTCTTGAGTTCTCGGAGGTTTCGGCTACGCGCCTTACCTCGAGACCTCTCGACTTGTCTATTTTGTGTCTGGTTTTGCACCAAACACTTGTTGTTTTGCTTCTGAGGGGGGGAAGTAGCTTGTAGGCCATCCCCACACATCACCGGCCATGGCTTGAGGCCACCGGCCTTGTTTCCTTGCCACCGACCATTGGTGATGGCCGGTCGGCACTATTAATGGTCGGTCGGCATTGTGTTTGGTCGGCCGGCCACTGTTTCTGATCAATCGGCCACTTTTCCTGGCTGAGACCTTTTCTTGAGGGAGCTTGACCCTTTTGAACCTTTTTAGCTTCTCCAAGAAGCTTGACCTCTTTTTAGCTTCTCCAAGAAGCTTGACCCTTTTTTAGCTTCTCCAAGAAGCTTGAACCTTTTGACCCTTTTTAGCTTCTCCAAGAAGCTTGACCCTTTTTTAGCTTCTCCAAGAAGCTTGACCCTTTTTTTTAGCTTCGACAAGAAGCTTGAACCTCTTGACCCCTTTGCCTAGCTTCTCCAAGAAGCTTGGTCCTTTTGCTCCAAGCTTCTAAGAGAAGCTTGGCCTTTTTGCTCAAAGCTTCTAAGAGAAGCTTTGCCCCCTTGGTTTCTCTATAAAAAGAGAGCCTCTCCTCCCCTTATTGGGGTTAGAAAAATCTGATATATATCACATATATATCACTCCCTCTCTATATCTCCCTCTCTCTCTACATTTAGGTGGGTTAGAGGGTCCAAAAGGGGCTTGTTCTTGGCCTATTGCACACCACTTCATAGCCACACACCTCCATCGTCACTTGGAGGTTCTTGGAGCTTGTTTTCAGAGGTTGAGGACTGGTTTTTGAGACCAAGAAGCTGCTGGTTTCGTTGGTCTTCAAAGGTAACCCATTTTCCCTCTTTATTCCCCATTTTTGCACACCCATTTAGCCTTTCTTGCTTTCGGATTTGGGCTTTGTGTATAACATAAAAAAGTTCTGTTTTTTTGTGTTTAAGATACTTCATTAAGACCAATTTTGTGTTTGGAGTCGTTTACCCCCTCTTAGGCCTTGTTTGGCCCCATTTTTGTGTGATTTTGGTGAGCTCCGGAACCACCTTGTTTGGGCCTCCTCACCACTGAAATCTTGAGGGATTTCACTGGTGAGGATGGTGGTTTGAGGTCCTAAGAAGGAGAGGGGTGACCCTCTCCCTTGTTGCCTTGTTTGTTGCCCTTTTTGGCCCTCCAAAGGGGCTCCTATTTGCACACTTCTTGAGCTTGGTTCAGGCATTTTTCAATGGGTTTTAGGATCCCCATAAGCCAGTTCTAGAGTTGGTTTGGTCTTGTTGAATGTCCTTATTGCATGTGTAGAGTAACCCTCTTGTTGGCCTTTCAAAGGAACACCCCATCCTAGCATGTGTGGACCTTGTTTCCATGGGTTTTTGGGGCTTATTTGACATACCATGTTACTGTTTTTACTTGGTTTAGACACACCATGCTTGCTTTGCATACTTGTCTTGTAATGCCATGAAATTGCCTTAACATGTATCTAGCACTTAGACCGCTATGCTTACTTATTTTGGCTTAGCTTTGTGAAGATTTTATGCATGTTTTAGTGTGCTTAAGGTCTTTTTTTGGTCATTTGGGTCATCCATTCTTTGCTTTGTATAGCTACCATGCAATCTCCCTTGTAGGCCTTGAGTGTTGACCCCCCCTAGCATGCTTTACTTGCTTTGTTTCAGTGGTTTGGAACCATTTATCATGCCATTTCAGACCTTTTGGCATGCCTATATGCTTGCATTTGATACCCCTTTAATGTGTTAAAAGGTTGTTGTCTTACGCTCCTTGTTTGGGCCCTTGTGCATGCTTCCATACTTAAGCCATTTAGATGCCATTTAGGTGGGTTTTGAGGCTCATTTTAGCATGTCACATCTCTATTTTCAGCCACTTAATTCATGCCATGTGTGGTTGACCTAAGTGTAGTTCAATGCTTCTTTGGTGAGCCTTAGGCTTTAGATCATTTGTTGTATGCTATGCTTGTCTTGTTTGCTTGTTTTGGCACCATCATTAACATGATTTTCAGAGCTTACATTGCATGCCATATGCCCATGTTGTTCCTCTTTTAAGTGTGCTTAAAAGTTGTCTCTATGTGCCTAAGTGTTGGACCTTGCATGCATGCCTATTTGTATGTGTTTTGGCTTCCATTCTTGAGCATGTTGGCCACTGTTTTGGACCTAGTAGAGGGCTGTCCAAATTAGTTTAAGACCATCCCTTTGGCATGTTGTTGCATGCTATACATGTTTGTATATTTAGGTACTTAGTCTATTAACATGTTGTATGTTTAAGTGCCATTGCATTTGGCATGCTTCTTGTGTTGAGTTGCTTTGCATATTTACATGTGTTATGCCTTTCAAATTTCTGTTCCCAAAATATTAACATTGATGTTATATGCCTTGCACACTTACTTGTTTAGTTCATGTGCCTATTGCACATGATTTTGTTGTTTGCATGATCATGATCTCTCGACTCGACTGTTTTGTGTCTGGTTTTGCACCAAACACTTGTTGTTTTGCTTCTGAGGGTGGAAA